>CAUYQV010158366.1:0-19985 GCA_963574575.1 Galagoides demidoff | reverse complement strand
AAGTTTTATACATCTGTCCCTGTACCTACCTATATCATCTGCCTTAAATTTTTCATAAAACAAATGAGGAAGGAAATGTCACAGCAAGTGACTGGTAACAAGCTCACAACAGGTTACCATAATTTGGTGAGCAAAAGCCACACAATATATTTTACCACACCATATATTTTACCACACAAAAAAGAATAACTACAACTTTTAATAATATTGTGCTTTCAAGATGCCTTCTTTCTCTGATATAGATAATTTTTTAAAAAAATTAGGAATACCAATTTTAAAAAAAATTAGTACATTGGTCCAAACAATATAAAGAGAATGTTAAAGTTTTATACATCTGTCCCTGTACCTACCTATATCATCTGCCTTAAATTTTTCATAAAACAAATGAGGAAGGAAATGTCACAGCAAGTGACTGGTAACAAGCTCACAACAGGTTACCATAATTTGGTGAGCAAAAGCCAATAATTCTGGGGGAAAAAAAAAACAAAGCTAATTATGTTAATTATTTTTAATGTTCTTAATAAAAAGTTTTTATTTTAAGAGTTTCCCCAAGTTACCTTAAACATTTCCAGGAGGATTTCCTTGCTGACTTCTAATCTTTCAAAGGCTTGCTTTTCTTTTATAATATCTTTACATATATTTTCCAAGGCTGACAATTCTGTGCTGGACACTGCTCTATAAAGAACAGTATGTAAGAATCAGTATGGACTTTTAAAGACATAATTCATTTCCCCTTTTCCTTTGTTCTATAGGCTTTGTCAGTGACACATTTTCTAAAGCAAATTTGGTGTTACCAAGACTTCAGATAATCACATATTCGTATTTCCTTTTCACTGAGAGGAAGACAGAGGCACCAACAGTCATGAGGATCTGCCTCCCACTCTTCTCTGCTGAGAGGTCTGTGGAAAAACCCTGTTAGGAGACTCTTTTAAGGTATGTGGTTCTGTGTGGTTTTCTTTCCTCTTCACACATTCATGTTTTTGTTCAAAAGAGCTATATTCAGGGCTCACCATGTCCCTGGCCCCCCTGGCTGTGGAATCTAGGGTGGAAGGAAGACTTCTGTGAACTGCAGAGTCATAGACCTCATAATGGTAATCAGCCTCCACCAGGCATGGGCTGACGTCCTGTTAGACCTCCCTTGGGTGGTACTCAGTCCCCTCCTATCACGTTGACCTCCTTGCCATTCCTCAAATAAGCTAAACATGTTCCCACAACAGCACAGTCCCACAAAGGTCTGGAATTTTCTTCCCCTAAATATCTGCCCCCACTATCCTCCAGACCCACCTCCCCCTCCATTCTGGTCTCTGATTCAATGCCCCTTGATCCTTCCTGACAACCTGCCTGCCGTGGGGCACACTTCCCCACCTGGTTAATGTTTCTTCATATACTCATCACCAGGAACTGGATGCTTGTTTTTTCCCATCTCCCCCTACCAGACTATTACCTCCATGAGGACAAACTGATTTGTTCACTGTGAACTGACCAGCACCAAGCACAGAGCACATAGTGGGCAGCCAAAAAAATCCTGCTGACTGAATTCTAGAGTGGAGTAGTGGAAACAAGAGATGGAGTTGGAAAAAAAAAAAAAGAGAGAGAGAGACAAAGTTGGATGTGACATTTTAATTCAATAAAAAAACTTATTTAGTCTTTATCCTGGACTCTCTGGAGTGATAGGAATATCTTCTGCAGAGATGACTGGTAGCTGTGGGCTTCAGGATTGGGGGCTGATAACCAGAAAGATATAAGACATGATTAGAGGGTTAGAACTTACAGACCCATCACCAGCTTTAAGGAGAGAAGGGCTGGAGAGTAGGTCACCAGTGGTCAATGATTTAATCAATTGTGCCTTTGTGATGAAACCTCCATAAAAACCCTTAAATTTTGGAGTTCAGAGTGTTCAGAGAGCTTCCAGGTTGGTGCGGTGCTGCCAGGGTGGCACGTCCAGAGCAGCACGGAAGCTCCATGCCCCCTCCCACACACCTCACCCTAAGTATCTCCTTCATCTGGCTGTTCCTCTGTATCCTTTATATTAAATGTAAATAAAGTTGCTTTCTAAGTTCTGTCAACCATTCTAACGAATTATCGAACCCAAGAAGGACATCATGGGAACTCCCAATTCATAACTAGATGGTTTGAAGTATGGGAGCCCTAGACTTGAGACTGACATCTGAACTGGGGGCAGTTTTGTGAGACTGAGCCCTTAATCTGTGGGATTTGCATAACTCAGGGTAGACTGTGTCAGAACTGAAATGACTCATTAGACACCCAGTCGGTATCTGGAGCATTGGATAATTGGTTGTAGGTGTGAAAAAACCCACACAAACTTTGGAGTCTGAAGTGTTGTAAGTAAATACAGTTCATGGTTGTGAGTACAAACAGTTTAGATCAGTCAGTTCTGTAAGTAGTAGCTACAGAGAGCTGGATGCTCAATTAGGGAGGTCACTAAGCAGCAGTAAGAAGGAAACAGGTAAAGGCAAAATGCACCATACTAGTCCAGGCAAGAAATATTATTAAGGCAGAAGTGAGAGAAGGAGGGGAAGACAGGAGAACTAGGAGGTAAATTGGCAGAACTGGATTGAACAGGTGGATGATGGGGTGGTGGTGGAGAGTAGGAGGAAATGGAAGGACCTGAGGTTTCAGCTTTAACAACCAGTGGTGTCCATAGGAGTTATGAGGAATACAGGGCAGAAGGTCAACTGGGGCAGGCCAGTTCCAATGATTTTAAGCACAAACTCGTGGAATGGGAGGCCTCTGTGAACCATCCCCATAGCACTAAACCGTGCAGATATTTGGCTGAGGTTGGTACTCTTGATTACCATGGAGCAGAACTGAGCTAACTGCTCTCCAGGAATTATTGTATTTTGCTGAGTATAATGCATACATTTCCCCCAAAATTTTTGAGGGAAAAATAAGGATGCACATTATACATAGTGGTTACTGCACACTCCTCGCCTAGGCCTTCTGGGGCACAAGGGGTTCCAGTCCAGGAGGATCTAGGATCCAGTAGGAATGGGCCAGGGTGGCCTCCATCAAGCACTACAGTCAGGGGAGAGGGGTGGTGGTGGGGCTGGTGAGTGGGCTGTGGCCATGCAGGGTGAGGCTGAGGCCCAAGGCACAGCCATGCAGAGGGAACCAGGAGCCCTGTGCAGGCCCCAGGGACCCGCCTGGCTGCCCACTTCTAAGAAACAGCCTTAGAAGTTCCTGCCCTTTTGGCTACACACGCGGCCATTTCAGCTGTAGCCTCTGACATGGCGGGGAGGGAAGGGCTCCTGGAACACAGGGAAGGGGAGCTTTCACAAAACAGGAAGCTGCAGGAAGGCAATGTGACCTGCACATTTACTATGGACCCTCAGCCTTCCGCAGACGTGCCTCCCAGCGGAGGGCGGGCCATTTTCTTGAGGGGTGTTTTCCTGAAAGTATGGCACATGGGTACACATTATATACACGAATGCATTATACAAAAATGCAAAAATACAATAACCTTTCAATTCTAATCTTAATAAGTACCATGCTTTAGCAAGTCCTAGATTAGATAAAGAAAGTATCATATTCTTCTGGGGGAAAAAAGAAAATAATTAAGACATTACCCTTGAATCTAAACTCATTAGAAAATAATTTTTTAAAATGGCTACCAATCTATAATCACATTACACAATACAACTGATGTTGAACATGGGTTTGAACTGCACAAGTCCAAGTATACATGGATTTTCTTCTGCCTTTGCCACTGGAGACAGCAAGACCAGCTCCTGCTCTGCCTCCTCCTCCTTAGCCAACTCAACATGAAGATGGTGAGGATGAAGGCCTCTGTGGTAAGCCACTCCACTTGATGAACAGTAAATAAGATTTCTCTTCCTTATGATTTTCTTAATAACATTTTATTATCTCTAACTTACTTTACTGTAAGAATAAAGTATATAATACATATAACATACAAATACAATGTAATCAACTGTTTATGTGACTGGTAAGGCTCTGGTCAACAGTAGGCTATTAGTAGTTAAGTTTTAGAGGAGTCAAAAGTTATATTCAGATTTTCAAATGCATGGAGATTTGGCACCCTTAACCTCAGTGTTGAAGGGTCAACTGTACAGAATTACTAAGCTAATGTGCAATCACTACAGAGTGAAAGATAAACACATGCATCCAGGCCAGTATTTAGTGGTATTACCTGTCTTCCATGAACATGTCATAATAAAATCCATTTTCAATGGGTGGACCACAGCAGAGGTGGCCTCCATAGTAAAGCTCCATGGCCTCCCCAAGAATGTGAGCGCTGGAGTGCCAGTATACCTGCATGGCAAGGACAGAGAGGCCATTAGCTTCTGAAATTATGTCAAGAGAAAATTAGTAGTAAGATAATGTAAGCAAGTAAATAATTTTTAATGGGATAAATGGCAAGACCTCAGGGCAACATCAATCTTCAATACCCAGTTAGAAGAAAGAAAAAATTCTCTGAGCCCTCCCTGATCCCACCAGAGCCACTTGCTTGGTTCTCGTATGCAGCTGCTCTGTGGCGAGTGGCCTCTAAAGCTCAGCTACAGCATCGCTTCTTCTGTGCACATTAACCAGGGGGAGTGAGACCACCTGGCTGGACACAGAGCAGAGCAGCTGTCTGAGGCCAAGGGTGGAAGGCAGGCCAAAGAGCGCCACAGGCTAGTTCTCCCTTTTCTTGGCGGGGAAGGACCACCCAGGCTGGATGGAGAGAGTCAGAGTGCTTTTCATGACATCACTTAACTTAATGAGAATTTGTATCTCCACAGGAGTTTTCAACATGTGACTGTGGAAGTTTGAAAGACGGTTCAGGAAGAAAATATTGTCAAGGAATGCCTGCTGGCCGCCTGAGACCCCTGAGCAGTGTATACATAGGTTAATAAACCACATTCCATGTCAGGGGCCCTCAAACTTTTTAAACAGGGGGCTAGTTCACTGTCCCTCAGACCACTGGAGGGCCAAACTGTGGGCCCCAGTCAGCTGCTAAGCAGGACAGGCAGCATCGGCAAAAACACCTGGCAGGCCAGATAAATGTCCTATGCGGGCCACATGTGGCCCACAGGCCATAGTTTGAGGACACCTGGTCCACGTCATCAGCCTTACAAGTTCAGAAAGTTGATCTGGTTTTGAATTACCAAGGAATTAGGTTTAGTTTATGAATAAACTATAACTAAAGTCACCAGATAAACATAGGTGCCAAAGAAGCCACATGGTCAAGTCCTTTTGGCAGCACTCTCTTGCCCTTTATTAAATACAGTTAGAAAGCTGTTTGATAAATTGAGGCAGAGGGAGTCAATCAGAGCAGCTATGTGCAATCATAGCTGCAGTGGGCTGGGATGGGATCAGCAAACAGAATCTTGGGGCAGAGCACCTCTCATTTAGAACTTGCCAGGACAGCAAACTTACTGCCAGCAGCTGCCTAAATCTCCTCTTCGTTGTATTGTCCACCCCTAGATATTTGTTCAGCCAAACACCATTAGGAGCTGGGGATATAACAGTACAAGAAACAGATAAAATCACTGCCCTCACACAGTTGCCACCAACTGGATAAGAGACAGGCAACAAGCATGTAAGTGTATAACAATAAGACAAGCAGGGCTGGTGATAAAGAATCATAGTGAAGGCCTGTGTGGCTACCATGTAAGGAATGGAACAAGTAGCCCCCGAAAGGTTAGAGAGGTAAGGAAGGCTCAGGTACCATACAAGACTTGGGGAGGAGTGTGCATTTTATTCCAATGCAATGAGGCACATTAAAGGGTTTTAAGCAGATTCCCGGGTGAGTGGCATGGAGGAGGAAAAAGTGGACAGATTCCAGATACATTAGGAAAGTAAAAGCTATTAGGCCTACCCATAAACTGGAGATAGGAGTTAGGGCAGGGAGACTAATCACCCATAACTCCAAAGTCCTGGGTTGAGTAACTGGGTTATGTGGTGTAGTAGTACAGTGAGATGGGCAAAGAGAAGTAAGTTGGAAGGTGAAAATCAAGAGTTCCATGGTGAATTCACTCAACTGAAAATTCTTGTACACGATCTAAATGGAGCTACACATAGGCAGCAGTGCACACAAAACTGAGGCATCTCTAGCTACAGGTACAGAGTTAAGAGCTGACAGTTTACAGAAACATACCTGCTGAATCACTTGTAAATATGGTTTTTATACGTTTGGATATTTAGTGGTTATACTTTGCATATTTTAAACAGAGATTATAAGATGGTTCTCATAGTTTGGATTAAGAAACTAAAAAATTTAGCATAAGCCTTACAAGTAAAGTAACCTAAGCTAGTCACCGGTTAGGTTTTAGGGAGACAATAGGCTGCTCAAAGGGTGATTGGAAAAGTTCAAGTAAGAATGTATATCACAAATCTAAGTAGAAATGGGGTACCTATCTTACAGAAAATTATATTTATTTAATTTAATAATAAGAAAAGTCTTATTTAAAAGACATTTGAGTTTTTGATAATTTCTTCCAATTCTCCTATACAAAGTACAGGGTAGATTCATTTTTAAGAGCCTATTAAAAATTCATTTCAAATACATATAACTAAAGCTTTCTAACTTAAGAAAGTAATCCTTTTAAGAAATAATAAATATGGGCTATTTCAAAAACTGATATATACTGTATATATTCATTCCACAAATATTTGTTAAACATTTATTAAATACCAATATTCAAACTTTAAATCTTAGAAGCCAAAAAAACTCATCATTATTGACTTCAAATGTTTGTGTGTGGCTTCTTACATAATAAAGTTCACAATGAAGGTACTCAAAATCTGGTTGGTTGGTCTTTAAATACTTTATACTTACAGCTTGAGCTTCCTCGTTATCAAACATAAGCAGCTCTAGAATAGAATCCCCTTCCAGGGGGCGGTCCAGGTCCCACAGCTCACCATTTACTTTGGCTATTACTGTGCTTTCAGCCAGTTCTTGACTAGTAAGAGAAAAGCCACTCGGAAGTTAACCTTATCATTTCTACGATGATTGGTTAGATTCATTCATTAGATTAAAATGATAAACTTTTTTAAGTGGATAGAAAGTACAAATGTAAAGAAATAGTTGTTTTATTTTGTAACACTTATTTTATGTAAAAAAGTAATATATGTTCACTGTAAAAAACTTGGAAAACAGAGCAAGCAAACAGAATACATAAAAATAATATATAGATCTCAGAAACAATCTAGAAATAACTACTCACAACATTTTGGCACATTTCCGTCCAGTTGTTTTTCTATATCTATCCACCCACATACATACACTTCTTAAAAGACATAGTTGCCAACATAATGTTATAGCCTGCTTTTCTCTGCCATGCTATCAGGTAGACCTCCAAAGGCATCTAGAAGTGCAATACTTACTAATGAAGCCTCTACCTGCACCTTTTGGTCACCTTTTTGTTTTCCCCCCACAGAATATACCACACAGACATCCACACACATGCATTTTGTGACTTCTGTGACTGTTTTCTGGGAAAAAAGGCATGTATCTTTGAAAGATTTCTGATAAACACCATCTGAGTGGATCATTTCCATGCACCCTGATTTTTAAAAGTTTTTTCAATGTGATATTGAAATTTGTTGTTTTAATTTGATTTCTCTGCTTTTTAATTTCAATAAATGCTTATTAGCTATTTTTACCTTGATGACCTATCCATTTCCTTTGCCTATTTTCTAGTGAAGTATTGCTCTTTTTTCTTGTGCATCTTTTAAATAACATTTATTATTTGAAAATTATCAACAAAAAATAATAAGTTAAGAGATGTTACCTGGAAAGCACAGGAAAAACACAAAGAAAAAAAATCCACAATCCTACCACACAGAAATTACTGTTAATGTTTTATTGTATGTCCTTCTCCATCATTTGATGTATACACAAATATAAAAGATTTAACAGTATCATTAATATGTGTTATCATATCACCTACTTGTTAAACTTCACAATAGATCACAGCATTTTCCCTAACAGGAGATAGACTCCTAAAACATACTAACAGTTGCAGAAGAACCAAGATTTGCTAGGCATTTCTTTATGGGTTATTTTTTTTGTTTGTTTTATTTTGAGAATGATGTATAATGTAGCAATGAGTATTCTTGAAAAAGCTCACCCAATAATTTTTTCAGGAAAATTCTAGAAAGCTTCTGGGTCAAGGGAAATGAATTTTTTTATTTCTGTTAGAATAATCAGCAAATTTTTCCTACCAGCAGAAGTACCAGAGTACCTTGTCTCTGTGCCCTCGTAATTTTAGGTACTATATTATAAATAACTATATCATTTTTATCATAGTGCACTATATTATACAGTTACTATGCTACATAATATATAAATTATGCCATCTCTACAATGGGATTTTTTTTTTTTTTTTTGCAGTTTTTGGCCAGGATTGGGTTTGAACCCACTACCTGCGGCATATGGGGCCAGCGCCCTACTCTTTTGAGCCACAGGCGCCACCCAACAATGGGATGTTTTAATCTACATTTCTGTGATTAACCACAGCAGGACAGGATTGTGTTTAAGAGCTCAGAGGTGAGGCCAACCTAAACACCAGAGAATTTACTTGGCTTCTCTAAGTCTCAGTTTTTTCATTTATAAAAAGATACATCTACGCTAAAGTATTATATAATATGTACATGTAAGAACTCAATGTTAGATACTATTACTAAAAAAGTAGAATTTTATTTTCACTTTTATTGGAAGTCGAATCCATTCTGCTTTTCTTCTAGAGTCTTCTGTAGCCTTCCCTGCAGCTAGAGGTGGCCACATGACCTAGTTTGGAGCCAATGAATACCAGCAGAAGTGAAGGACACACTCCTGTGTCTCAGCCTTAAGACAGTGGAGGACACTTCTCCATCCTCTTTCCACCTTCTGTGGACTGGAACACACATGTGCTGCTATATGTAGACAAGGGCAGCACTGTGCCAACAGCCCAGCAACCATACAGAAGGAATTTAACTCCGCAAGGATGGTATGGAGAAGTGCTGCTATGCTGACCTGGACCATTCAGCTCCAGATGCTTTGTGAGAAAGAGACTCTGACCGTATTGTAGCCATCAAGTTCTTTCTGGTGTCTCTGTTGGCGCAGCTTAGCCTCTACCTTAAGTAACAAAATAATAAGGATCTGGAGGTAGCAAAAACCAAAACATATTCCACTGGCTTAGCATAGCATACAGCAGGGGTCCTCAAACTTTATTTAAACAGGGGGCTAGATCACTGTCCCTCAGACCGTTGGAGGGCTGGACTGCGGGCCCCGGGACAAGTTGGCTGCTAAGCAGGATAAGCAGCAGCAGCAAAAGCACCCAGCGGGCCAGATAAATGTCCTAGGTGGGCTGCATGTGGCCCACAGGCCATAGTTTGAGGACGCCTGGCATACAGGCATCAGGTTACGAAGAAATAGATTCTAAGATAGAGAAAGCCAACAACCCTGGTTATGGTGTAAAAAGATACTTGATAAAACTTGTAGCGTACTATGTGTTAAGGTGCTTATAGCACATGAGGAAGGGGATGTAAAAGGCAGAACTTTGGTATACAGCAGATGACTCTCACTGCTTTTAGCAAGATGCTACCAGAATGAGGTAGGCTCAGGTGTGAATTACCTAGTCCACAAGCACAGATGGAGGGGACAGGGCTTTGCCAAGGAAGGCTCTCTCCACCTGTTACCTGTAACTCAAATTGACTAAGAGTCCAGAAATGTGAGACTCTGCATCATTGGAAAGATAATCTTCAGTCCCAACAGCAGGAGGAATGGGCACTGACAGACCTTCTCAAAGGCCACATGTAAAGACAGATAACAGGTGTCAAAACTCAAGGAATTACCAAGTAAGAGCACTGTTTTCCCACAGCCTATTATCTTGGCCCTTTAAATTGAGGGACAGGAATGTGCCAAATACAAATGCCACAACAGAAGGGAGAGAAATCTCTGCCTAGTGCTCTCTAAGTGAGATTACTTTCACGTGCAGCTGGACACCAGCACGTAGACAAGAAACCTACTGCAGTTAACCATTATTAACCAATAATATTTCATGCTAATACTCTCTAAGTGAGATTACTTTCACATGGAGCTGGACACCGGCAAGTAGACAAGAAACCTACTGTAGTTAACCATTATTAACCAATAATATTTCAGCAATTTGGCAATAATATTGCCAAATGAATCCAGCTTACAGTTATCTGGGACTGTGTGATCCTTACATGAACCCTCAGCCCCAAGGTGGACCAGTAAGAACTGGGCTGCATAAACTGTAGAGCCCCCATGAGGACAAACTCTCCTGAACTTCAGACATGACAAACAAGGGCAACAAACAACTATGAACCTTCTCAAAGAGCAAAGCAGAACTCATGGAGGACTGTGGACACAGACAGCTGCGTTCAGAAAACAAAGAGTGACCAGATGGGCTGACCTAAGCACTAACCACTGCCAGGATGTGACAGAATCTGATGAATTCTGTATACCACATTCTGCTTTTTCAAAAAGAAACTTTAATCATGATTGTCTTGTGTTTAATGTATACGTGTGTGGTGTGTTGCTGGACTACAAGTAGCCAGCCTGATGTTTTGTACATCACTTGGAATTCCTGGGCTTTGCTATATGGGAATTGGTGTCACCTCACTTGGGGAGCAGATGTACTGGATGTTGAAAAAGTTACCCAAAGATATGCTGGTATTGGAGGGGCAAACCGTGGCAGACTCCCAAATTGTCCTCTCCCCCTAAATCATTCCTGTCTTCCATGATGTGAGTGCTCTAGGTAGACACGTGGCTGAGCAGCCCATGGATCTACATTCCCTTCTCTCTGACAGTTAGGTGTGGCCATGTGACTAAACGTGAACAGGATCTACATGGGAAGTGAAGCAAGTCATAGTGGATCCTGGCCTCACAGTATCATTGTTCTCCAGCCTCTCATTTCCCTGGCTGCAGAGGGGTCCAGAAATGCAATGCAGCTTTCCCTGCTAGACATGAGCAAACCATACCTAAGGGTTGCCAGATGAATAAGGTGGGCAGAAGCTGAGCCCATAAATAACTGCATGGAATAGCGATGTCCACCAGCCTAGAGTGGTTGCTTCTAGACAGCTACAGGAGAGAATCTGATGTCTACTATATTTAAGCCACTCCCTTAGGGATTTCTGTTGCAGTAGTTTAGCCTAACTGAGTAGTTCTTAAATGTTAGCTTGTATCAGAAGCCCCTGAAGGACACAGAAAAAAACAGATAGGAGGTTTGAGGCACAGCCCAAGAATTTGCTTTACTAACAAGTTTCCAGGTATGCTGATGCTGCTAGTCTGGAGACTATACTTTGAAAACTACTGACCTAATACATTTAACATGACCTAATACATTGAACAATACAAGAAACATAAATATTTTTTTGCTTCAAAGCCCATTTTCCCCTAGCATATCATATCATCTGTCCTAAAAAATATGCAAATAGGTTAGGACGGCTTTTAGGGTACATGATATTATAGGATGAATCAGAAATAATTTTAGGAGGTGGCAGCCAGGCTGAAAGGTAAGCAGGGTAGAGGTAGTGGATGCAGGAGCGCTGGGCCTAGTTTTAGCTTTGGCTACAGGAGGGAGATACTGAGAGTGAACCATTTGATGATGAAGAATTTGAAGGTTATGAAGACAAACCAGATACTACTTCTAGCAAAAACAAAGACCCAATAATAATTGTTGATGAGATGATGGAACTAACAAAGAAGCAACAAGCACAGGGAAGTTGAACCAGGAGAATGAGCACATCTATAACCTATGGTGTTCTGGTGGAGTTTGCTGTGAGGGCATGCTTATCTAGCTGAGATTCCTCAAGAGACAAGACTTACTGAACGTCCTGGCCCAGATGATGAGGCCAGTGAGTGATCAAGTGCATATAAAAGTAACCATGAATGATGAAGACATGGATACCTATGTGTTTGCTGTTGGCACACGGAAGGCCTTGGTGCGACCGCAGAAAGAAATGCAGGATCTGAGTGTGTTTTGTAGTGATAAACCTAAGTCTGGAGCAAAGTATGGATTGCCAGACTCCTTGGCCATCCTGTCAGAGATGGGAGAAGTCACAGAGGGAATGATGGATACAAAGATGGTTCACTTTCTTATACACTATGCTGACAAGATTGAATCCGTCCACTTTTCAGACCAGTTCTCTGGTCCAAAAATTATGCAAGAGGAAGGTCAGCCTTGGAAGCTACCTGACACTAAGAGGACACTATTGTTTACATTTAATGTGCCTGGCTCAGGTAACACTTACCCAAAAGATATGGAGGCTTTGCTACCCCTGATTTACTCTATTGATAAAGCCAAAAAGTTCCAACTCAACAGAGAAGGCAAACAAAGAGCAGATAAGAACCGTACTTGTGGCTCAGCGCCTATGGCTCAATCGGCTAAGGCGCCAGCCACGTACACCTAAGGTGGCGGGTTCGAATCCCCAACCCAGGCCCGCCAAACAACAATGATGGCTGCAACCAAAAAATGGCCAGGCGTTGTGGCAGGCGCCTGTGGTCCCAGCTACTTGGGAGGCGGAGACAGGAGACTCGCTTGAGCCCAGGAGTTGGAGGTTGCTATAAGCTGTGATGCCATGGCACTCTACCCAGGGGGACAGCTTGAGGCTCCATCTCAATAATAAAAAAAAAAAAAAAAAGAACCGTACTCGTGTAGAAGAGAACTTCTTGAAGCTGACACATGTGCAAAGACAGGGAGCTGCACAGTCTCAGCCGGAGGAAAAGAAAAGAGCAGAGAAGGAGCGAATCATGAATGAGGAAGATGCTGAGAAACAGCGCAGGCTGGAATAAGCTGCTTTGAGGCGTGAGCAAAAGAAGATAGAGAAGCAGCAAATGAAAATGAAACAAATCAAAGTAAAAGCCATGTAAGATCCCCCCAGAGATTTGAGTTTTGATGCCACCTGTCAGCTCTAAAGTCACAGGATGCAAAGAACACCCGTCCATTTCGCTCCTTAAATTTCAGACACTCCCAGCCAACTGAGAAATCTTTAATTTCATCTTCTCTCTGCTTTTGGTTTGGAGTTTTACAGGGTTTGTAGATTGAAAAAGTCTCTCTTTCAGTAATTTTCCTGGACAATCAAATTATTTTGATTATTTTATAAAAGGAATGATAGTGAAATCTGTAGTTTTAACATATTTTTAAAATTATAACGTGAATCAGCAGTGCTTTTGGTACTTCAGTGTTTGAAGAAACATCATGAAACTTATAGGTAGATTGTTCCTTTTTGTTTAATAGGCAGTTGAAATGGCTGTGAAGACTTACTCTAAAAGATTCCACAAATAGCTATTGGAATTGCACAATAAACATTGCTTGGTGTTTTTTTTTCTGTGTCTACATTAAACTTGTAAAAACATAAAATTTAGAACACTATATGTAGTAATTAAATTTTAGGGACTCGATGCAGCGTACGTTTCATGGGTGGGAGGTGCTGATGACAGTATCCTAGGAAATCTGTAAGCATTAAGATACTGACAAATACATGAATAATTCTAGGATAGACAGTACAGGAGCAGAGTTTTCTCTTTACCTGATACCATGAGCTAATGATAGTAGGAATGCTTTCATTTTAACTGGTTGTATGTTTCTTTTTCTTGAGTAACACATGCATGAAAAGTTAACACTTCACTTGGATTAGTTCACAGTTAGATCACTGATCTGTGTGAAGTCTTACATTTTCCTTCTGGGTCGCTGCAATCTATTGGATGTTCATGGAGAAGCTCTATTCTCTGTGCTCTGGCTGTGTACCTTTGCTTCTCCCTCTGCTTTTATCTCTTCCATAGTTGAAGCTGGGTGTGTTCTTTCAAAGAAATAGCCATGACTATGCATAAGCATACTTCAAAAAATGAGCTTTCCCAAACTATTGAGAGTCTTTCTGCCTTGTGAGGGGAATATTCTCGGGGGAGAGGCCCATCTATCTGCATGAGCATTTAGCTTGTACAGATCGCTGCATTTTATAAATGCTTCCTACTAAGAAAGCATTTTTTAGGTCACTGCTTGTACCAGGTAATTTTTGCTGGGGACGGGAAAGGGTTGGGTTTTCTGGTGGGAGTGGGGTGGGTGAGTATTTTTTGTTGATTGATTTATGTGCAGGTCCGTTCTGAGGCAATAACAAGAAGCTGCTGTGAAAACAGCATGTGCTGCTGCCTTTTAACTGCTTGGAAACTTTTCACGTGGGTTTTTCTCTAGGTTAATAAAGAAATGTATAAACTGAGAGATGATACAAATGTAATTTTTTTTAACAGTTCATGAAATTAAGTTATTAAAATAATAAAAATAACAAAATGTTGTTACTTTAATGCTATATAATTCTGGAATTAGCCTTATTTTATAGACCTTTAAAATATATTCTAGAAGTCAAAGTTGATATGCTTAGTTATCTTTTGAGTAATAAAAGCTTTCTTAAAGTCCCATACATCCGGACCATGGCAGCTAATTTTGTAATTTAAGCATTCATATGAACTACCTGTGGACATATATTAAACTGATTGTTAAAAAAAAAAAAAGAAAGAAAGAATCTTAGCCATAGTTTTCAAAGGAAATCTGAGGATTATCAACTGTTGAAATAGCTTCTTTTTAAAATAATAAAAAAGTTCACAAACATGGCAGTTTTGAGCTACAGCAACCATAAAATTGTATTTTGTACTAGGAAATTAACATTAGTCAAAACAACATAACTTCACTAACATATCTAATTTCTAGAAAGGTTAAAATAATATTTCAGGGCTGATAATAGTTTTAACACACATATCCTCAATCTATGATTAAAAGACCTATAAATATTCATGGAAATAACTTGACTGATGAATAAAGTTCGTGTAACATGGCCTATCAAGAATTATAGATTTTTTCTCTATAATATTTATTAGAACAAGAAGACACTCTGCTCTGACATTCAGTTACTTATTTAAATGGTCTTTTTAGAAGCCAGAGGAAAATATTCCATTTAATTTATTCAACTGAAGAAGAAAAAAATATTTTCACAGTACCTAACAAAACATTTTCACCAGGCTCTTATACAATTACTTAATACTGAATATCTTTTTCAAACTATGCTTTACCTAATTTCAGCAGCCACTTGATAAGGTGTTGTTTTCCACACTTCCCCTTCAACTGTTTTCCTACCAGCCACTCTTACTGTGATCACATTGCTTGTACTCTCCTTCTTCTCACCAAGCAACGGTTGACGACCTTTCTTCAGTCTTTCAAAAAGCTTCAATCTTTCTTTTATGAAATTCGGTTGACATTTCACCTGAAAAAGTTAGAATACAATGAGGTTAACATACACAGCCCCCTTTTCCTAGTCACTCAGTTCTAAATCAGTTCCACCCTTCACTGCCTTCTCAGCACACCATAGATCTAGAAATCTCTCACTCTACATATGGCCCCAACTCACAGTGGTTTTAATTATGATTTTTCAACTTTATAATAGTGTGAAAGTGATGTGCATTCAGTAAAACTATACTTTGAATGCCCACATGACCATTCTATTTTTTTACTCAGTACAGTATTCAATTAATTATATGAGGTGTTCAATATTTTATTGTAAAATTGGCTTTGTGTTAGACGATTTTGCCCAACTGTAGGCTAATGTAAGTAGTCTCAGCAAATTAATGTAAGCTAGGCTAAGCAATGATGTTTGGAAGTTTAGGTATACTAAATACATTTTCTTATTTTTCTTGTTTTTCTGGGACCGTCTCACTGTCACCCTGGATAGAATGCCATGGTGTCAGGGCTCACTGCAACCTCAAACTCTTGGCCTCAAGCTATCCTCTTGCCTCAGCCTCCCAAGTAGCTGGGACTACAGATGCCTGCTACCACGCCCGTCTAGTTTTTCTGTTTTTAGTAGAGTCAGGGTCTTGCTCTTGCTCAGGCTGGTCTCGAACTCCTGAGCTCAAGCAATCCAACTGCATCAGCCTCCCAAAGTGCTGGGAGTACAGGCATAAGCCACCATACCCGGCCTTAAATACATTTTTAACTTGCACTGGGTTCATCAGGACAGAACCCCACTGTAAATGAGGAGCATCTGTTACTTCCCACTTCCAAAATACTCTTGTCCATTTATCTAACTACTTCTTAGCTCTAAAGGTCCAGCTCAATGCCCACCTTCTCCAACTAAGTACTCCACCCACTGGCATCTCCCTTTTCCACTGTTTACAGCACGCACACAACACAGAGTCACACAGTAGAAGCGCTTCTGTATACACCACTTTATTCTGTTCTCTGTTTCTCCTGCTTTCTGAACTCTTCAACCAGGCATTGAGGCCAGGCATTCCTCCTTTGCCCCCACCAAATGTTGGTGCTACATCTGTATATTCTGGTTGTTTGAATGATTTACATAAAAAAGCAAAGTGGCTAGCTTCCTTAATACAAAAGAACTCTTAAATCAACTTAAGACAAAGAAGCACTTTAAATAAGCTGTGTGGGCAGCTCATTTCTAAGTCTCCTCATATCTATGGCTTGCAAAGTTATAAATATACTCACGTGGCCTAAATAATAATTTAATTAGTAATCATGTTTTTATTAACAATCCTATGTAATTAACTATATGCACACATTTAAAATTAGCAGGTAGTATTTTATATTATTTCCATAGCAACAACATACCTGACTGTCTGGCTCGATTTCCTTCATTTTCTTCTTTTTAGCGTCCTTTTCTTGGCTTTGAATAGAAGAAGGCTGAAAAATAAACAATAAATGACTCACATCAATGGGAAAGGAAGAGCATGTATCTCAAACCTGAGGAAAAAGGGACATGCCAGCAGGCTACAAGCGCCCCATATTTCAAGGCTCCTCTCCTGACTCTCACATACAACCCTCAACGTCAAAGTCATTTTCCAGGGTTCAGCCTTCCTGTCTGTGCATTTTACATCCTTGCTAAGCACATTTAATATATCTTGCTCTTTAAAATTTTCTTCCCTAAACTTCGAACAAACAACGTTACTAGAAAATATGTGGTTGCCGCCAGAAACTTCAAATACACTGTTTCATGAAGATGTTGCAAGCGCACTGCAGTTCCCATCCTAAAGAACTGAAACACATCTCAGTCTGAAAAGCTCCAGGACGGAGAAAGTTTATTATGCTACCGGAAGATGAACTAGTAATGAAAAGAAATATTAAAATAATGTTAAGTATACAGATCTCCCCTCAAGACAGACCACCAAAACTTGCGAACAAAAACCTAAAATCACTGTTCTAAAAAGCTCGGAACCAGCCACTAGCGTAAACAGATATTCTGCCCAAAGAAACAATGAGTTTTAAACGCTCCAGCATTTTTTCAAACAAATAAAAATACTATTGTTACTACAAGGGAAAAAAAAGCGTAGCAGGCTATTTAACACGAGCGCTGAGAAAGTACATCATTAGGTCAATCTGGCGATCGTTGGAAATCTCATGGCTCCCAAGCCGCGAAGCAGCACAGGAGTAGCGGGGCAGTGGAAGCCGGAGAGGATGCGCGCCACCTGGGCGCCGAGCCCGCCGCTACCTCCCGCAGGGCGCCTCCCGTGCCCGTACTCGTTCTCGCGTGGAAAACCGCTCCCCGCGCACAGGCGCGGCGGGCTGGGGGGACGGGCCCGCGTCCCCGCCGGAGTCCCGGCTGCACCATTACCTGCGCGCCGACCGCCCCGCGCCCGGCCTCGTCCTGCGCCCCCGCCGCCCGCGCCGCGCCCTCCCGCTTGGCTCGGTGGCTCAGCTCCTCGGCGAGGCACAGCCGCAGGCGGTACAGGCGGTGGCGCAAGTCGCGATTCTCGGCCCGGAGCTGCGCCACCTCCCGCGGGAGGCACTGCCCCTCGGCCGGGGCCGGGCACCGTTCGGGCGCGTTCAGCTGCTCGTCCCTCAGGCGCTGGACCTCCGCCCACAGCCAGCGGATGTCTTCCTCCTGCCGCCCCAGGCGCGAAGCCACGGCCTCGGCCGCCAGGGCCTTAGCCGCCATCGTGCCCGCCTCCCTCAGGCACAGACACTGAGATGAGCGCCCTCGGCTGTGGCTAGGGCGACGCAGCTACCCAGTGACAGAGGCGGGGCTGCGCGGGACGGGAGGCAAGGCGTGCTCAAGGCAGGGGGCGTGGCCAAGGCGAAGCACACTGCAGTGGGTGGGGTGATGGGGCGGGGCCTAGTTAGTTACACTTCAGGGGGCGGGGCCCCAGGGAGGGGCGGGGCCGAGGCTAAGCACAAGGCAAGGTTGGGGGACTGCGACCCAGGTGGACTCAGAAGGGACTCCCGTGCGTTGGGAGATGGAAACGTGTCCAGGCAGTGGCCTTCAGTCTGTTGAAACACAAATCTTCCAAAATCTTGGGGAAACCATCCTCTTCCTTCCTCAAATGGTCTTCTCTCTTTCCCTTTTTGAATTCTGGTAATCACCATTCTTTCTCCTTGCAAATAGGTTCTAAAATGTGGAAAATCGAGACTCTGTCTCAAAAAAAAAAAAAATAGAAAGAAAAGAAAAGAAAATCGACCATTCTTGGAATTAATGCTAAGAAGGCCGGAGTGCAGAGGCCACTGGGCCAGGACGCGTGGAAGTCCATGAAAATTTGAATCTGTCCAGCACAAAATTATTAACTCCTTGAGTGTAGGGTAAATGCCACATACATCCTTATATTTCTTATAAATATGAGAATGAACACAAATTAGGGCCTAGAATATGGCAAACATGTCTTAAGCTCTTTGCAAATAGTTACAAGAGATACTATTATTATATACCTTGATAGCTAGAGAAATTGAGGCACAAAGAGACTGTCACATAACCAAGGTCACACAGCCGCTTCATGCTGGAGCTGGGATTCAAACCCAGACAATCTGATGACAGTGTCTATGCACTTAATATTATGGTGTCTTTCAACCTTGATAAAATTTAATTGAACATGTCATAGGATGTGATACCAGTAATAAATGCCTTAAGAGTTTAGCTTGGACTAGTGTAGTTTTAAAAGGGAGAAATTAAAGGAAAATAGAGGTTGAAAGATGATAGGAAGGTGGAAAGGTAGATAAATTCCACTAGGAGCAGAATCAGTGTGAGAAAGAACTGAGGGGAACCAGCTAACCAGATTAAGCTAACTGGAATCACGAACAGCAGCCAGGCAGGGGTTCCATAAAGTACAGCACTAACCATGCTGTATCTTTCTCAGTCCTCCCTTGGTAAGCTTTGGACAGAGTACACAGGACTCCTTCTTCCCAGTCGTTTCTCAATTGCTGCTATGGTTTCTGCCCCTCCTATTGTGCCATGACATGCATACTGTCAATGCCATGGACCCACGTAAGCCACCCCAAGTCTCCTTGGGTAAGGGACCAGACATCCCGCTTTTGGCAGGACAGTCCCAATTTTTAACAATTTGTCCCGTGTCCTGCAGCGTTTTTAAAAAGTCCCGATTTTTGGAAAGAATGCATGACAAGCTAGGGAAGGGCGGTGGGAGAACTGGAAGCTGCTGAAAAGGTTAATGTTAACTCCATTTGGGAATGAAGAGGCTGATGTAACTTCATTTGGAAATGAAAAGTCCCTACTCCCCTCTTGGACAAGGTCGCCCAGGTGGACTAGTATTGGAGGGAGACTGGCTCCCTCCCTCCCTTCTAGGTAAGGAGCCAAACTGTCTGGAACAAACAAGTAGCCCCCTCCTCTCCCCCCCCCCCAGGGTCCCTAACCATAAACAGCTCAGCCAATAGCAGCCCTGCCCAACAAAACACCTGATGAAATTCCTCTATGCACTTCATAAAGCTCAGCTGCGTCACTAAGGGGTTGCCCTTCCTCCAGCCATGCTGTAGGGAAGAGTGGCTCAGGCACATGCTTGCAAAATAAAGCACTTTTTGTTTTTACATGTGTGTGGTGGTCTCTCAGGGGAAATTCTGGTCCCAACTCTGTCAAGTGGCTATTTCGCCATGATGTGAGTTTTATATTATTTTTGTTAATTTTATAATGTTAAACTTTAATAATAACAAATAATTCTTGAGAACTGATTATCCAGAACTGCTTATCAAAGTTCGCATTGTTGATCAGTTGTTAGAATTCAACCACCATTGTTTGGA
>CAUYQV010158364.1:0-17655 GCA_963574575.1 Galagoides demidoff | reverse complement strand
CAAACTGGTCAACACAGCCTTCATGTCATTTTCTCAGTTATTGTTTTAAAACGTTCACATTCTACTTTTAGAAAGATTCACTTGTACCCCTGTAAGATAAACCTTAGAAGTGATCCCTCCAATCCCCCTCCCTCCACTCATTCCCCCCTCCCTTCTCCCTCCCAAGGGCAGGTATTCAATCTACCTTGTTCCTCTATAGCCTCAGGCTTCATCAGATAAGAACAAAGAAGTAATGGCTAACAACATGTTCTCCATTAAGTTATGTTAAATTGGGTTATGTTGATAGGGTTATGTCAAAAGGTGTGTGTTGAGTGGATTATTGGAAGCTAATTACAAGGTAGTCACATGATGTTTAAATGGATCAATGAGGTCATTGCTGTATTGTACACATATACAAAATTCCCTATATGAACCAACCTCAAATAAAGAAGCTCGCCATTTTGTCTGAGTGAGCAGATGGTCACCTTTATTTAAAACACAATTTCAATAAGTGTGCTTATTCTCTGAGACGTCACTTTTCCGCAAGACCCTACGGCAATACCCACCACCTTCCTCCCTCCATCCTCCTTTGTTCCTTCCTTCCTTGAGGGCCTTGGTGTACTTTCTGCTTTCTCCCCCCACCTCGTCACATTCTCATCCTCTAGGGCCTTCCCATGTCACTGGGCTTCTCTCCTCTTGGTGGTCTCATGGTCCTGGCATTCTCCAAAGCAAATACTGCAGGAACAGGTGTTCCAAGACAGGGAAGGGAAGTACCAGCCCCTTAAGGCCGGGCCTGGAAAGTGCTGCAGCCTCACTCCTGCCACATCCTGTTGGGTAAAGTAGTCTCACAGCCCACCCAGATTCAGGGGTTCCACCCTGCAGTGATGAGAATGTCAAAGAATCTGTGGCCATCTCTAGTCTGGCACAGTGCATAAACCTGGTGCTCTTAAAGGGTGGAACATCCTTGTTCTGTGTCTCTTTAACTAATTGCTTTAGGGGAAAACCCCTCGTGCACAAATTTGTCATTTTTTCCTCCTCTGTTGTGAACAGCCCAGGGGTTGAAGTTGCTTTACTGGGCCCCCAGCCTGACTGAGAAGGCCCAGGAAACTGGATCAGCTGTGGCCTCTGAAGCCCTCCTGGATCTCCGGTCTTCAGCGGAGTGCAGTAGACCCTAAACCCTCTCTAGGTTGAGTATCGAACATGCATATAGGTAGGAGAAGAAAAACTGTTAGACCAAAATGGAATAGGAGAAGAGAAGGGCCTCTGCTTTCAAGTTTCCCGTGCGTGCTGGCTCTGGAGGCATTTGGAGTGGGTCCAGGACAGCGTTCACCTGTTGGCTTTGTTCAGCAAATCAGAAGCTTCTGTAGTGTTCAGAAGTGCTAACTATATTCTCTGCAGGGTCTGATCTGTTGTGGACATATAAGAGTAAAGAATGTGGACGTTCGCTTGAGGGGCACAGAGCGCGTGATTACCTCAGCTCTGTGCCCTCTGTGGGGCGGCCGTTATGCCCGGGTCACTCACGCTTCATTGCACGCACAGAAGGTGCCAGGCGCTGGAAGACCACATCTGGCTTTTGCTTCATGCTTAGCACTTAATTTCTATGGATTTGTTTAATTTTCTACTCTTTTTACTACTTAAATCATTTTAGCAGCAGGAGTGAGCTTTTAGTGGAAACCTGTTTTATATACTTCAGCAAGGACTGTAATGCCAAAGGCACTATTTTTCATGTACGTTTAGGAAAGTACACTGTGGGGTCGTGCCATCTTCATTAGTGAGCAGCAAGGCTGGCAAATTGGTACAGGCTGATCCTCGCATAGAGAAATTGACACAGATGTGTGACTGATTTGGGCCAAATGCGTCATTATTTTCTGTCATTTTCCCCTTTTTATTACCTTCAGTAAATTGCTTACTGGCTTCCTTGTTTATTCTAGCCTGTCTACTTTTGGTCTTATGCTTACATGATCTCCACAGCTACAATTTAGGTTTTTTTGACCTTTGTGCTGGTGCCTGGTACTCTTCCCAAATGGCAAACTATATCCATTTTCATTTTTTATTTCTATCTTCTCATGATTTCCTTGATTTGCTTAATTGGTTAGCCATTGTGAATAAGTATCTGTCCACCTTACGAGCAGTGTCAGTGACAGGGTGGGCGTTTGCACCTCTGTGGTAATGGCAGGGAGCCTTACCTAGTAGGTGGGCGCTTTGTTATTTTGTGTGATGGGTGCCTCTGTGTCTCAGGAGAGGAGGACGGCTCAGTTCAGTGGCTTTGCTGTTCCATCCATCCTTCCCTTCTTTTCTGGGCTCTTCCACCCTCCTGTCCTTACTCTCTTTCATCCCTTTTATCTCATTTCCTGAAATTCCTCTGCACTGTCTTGAATTGCAGTTCAGAGAGTCCATCACAGGAGTTCAATTTGAAGAAATAAAGGCAATTTTTTTTTTTTTTGTTGAGACAGAGCCTCAAGCTTTCACCCTGGGTAGTGTGCTGTGGCATCACAGCTCTCACAGCAACCTCTAACTCCTGGGCTTGAGTGATTCTCCTGCCTCCACTTCCCAAGTAGCTGGGACTACAGGTGCCCACCACAACGCCTGGCTATTTTTTGGTTGCAGCTGTCATTGTTTGGCAGGCCCGGACTGGATTCAAACCCTCCAACTCAGGTGTATGTGGCTGGTGCCTTAGACGCTTGAGCCACAGGCGCCAAGCTGGCAATTTTTTTTTTTTTGAAGAAGAAGATACAAGCATAGGTGGAAAGAAACTCTTTTTCACAATAGTGGTTTTTTTTTTTGAGACAAAGCCTCAAGCTGTCGCCCTAGGTAGAGTGCTATGGCATCATAGGTCACAGCAACCCCCAACTCCTGGGCTCAAGTGATTCTCTTGCCTCTGCCTCCCAAGTAGCTGGGACTATAGGCACCTGCTACAACACCTGTCTATTTTTTGGTTGCAACCATCATTGTTGTTTGGTGAGCCTGGGCTGGATTTGAACCTACCAGCTCAGGTGTATGTGGCTGGCACCTTAGGTGCTTGAGCCACAGGTGCCAAACTATACCCCTTCTTTTTAACCGTTGTGTAGTGTTCTGTAGTGGGAACATAGCCTGCATTATTAGTGTGCCAATATTATTATTGGGCTCTTGGGTTGATTCTAATTTTTTTTCTTAAAAATAGTGATGCAGTGAATAAATTTGGACATATGCCACTTTATATGCAAGTAGAGATTCCTGAGGGATAAATTCTTAGGAGTGGTATTGATAGGGCCAGATGGCTGGCTCTCTGTGGGCACTGCACTTTTCTGCAGTGTATGAGCCTTAATTATTTCTCAGAGCTTTGTTGATAGAGTATGTATACACACACACACACACACACACACATATATATTTGTCCTATAAAGGTTTTAATTTAATTTTTTTATTTCAAATTAATATGAGGGAACACATTTTTAGGTTACATTGTTCTTACCTCCAAGGTAAAGTTCAAGTTATAGGAGAGCCCCTCACCAGGGGGGCGTGCTGAACACCCGGCCATTGTGTATATTAGGTGAGATCCTACCACCTCTTTCCATTCCCCCTCCCCTTCCCTCCTTATCCTTCCCCCTTGCTAGACTATATTTATTTGTTATCATTTGTATGAGTGTGTGTTTATCTATTGGTTTCATATTGGTATTGAATACATTGGATACTTTCCCCCCGTTCTTGAGATATGTTACTAAGAAGAATGTGTTTCAGCTTCGTCTAGGTAAACATAAAAGATATAAAGTCTCTATCTTTTTTATGGCTGAACAGTACTCCATGGTATACATGCACCACAATTTGTTAATCCATTCATGGGGTTATGGGTGTTTGGGCTGCTTCCATGACCTGGCAATTATGAATTGAGCTGCAGTAAACATTCTGGTATAAATGTCTTTGTGGTAAAATGATTTTTTTTTTTTTTTTGGGACAGAGCCTCAAGCTGTCATCCTGGGTAGAGTGCTGTGGCATCACAGCTCACAGCAATCTCCAACTCCTGGGCTCAAGCGAGTCTCCTGCCTCAGCCTCCCAAGTAGCTGGGACCACAGGCGCCCGCCACAACACCAGGCTATTTTTTGGTTGCAGCCATCATTGTTGTTTGGCAGGTCCGGGCTGGATTCGAACCTGCCACCTTAGGGGTATGTGGCCGGAACCTTAGCCACTTGAGCCACAGGCGCCAAGCCAGTAAAATGATTTTTGTTCTTCTGGGTAGTCATCTAATCTAATAAGGGGATTGTGTGGTCAAATGGAAGGTTAACTTAATTCTTTGAAGATTCTCCTTACTTCTTTCCATAAAGGTCGTATTAGTTTGCAATCCCACCAGCAGTATAGAAGTGTTCTCTTCTATCCACATCCATGCCAGCATCTGCAGAGTGTATTTTGAACTTCTAGAATTTTTCCCAACTCATAACTCATTATTGTTTAATGTGCAGATTGTTGCAGATGTTACATGATTTAGATTTCCTTTGAATTATCTGTGTGCTTGTTCATTTTTCTGTTGAATTGTTAGGTTCTGTGTTTTTTTTTTTTTTTTTTTAGAGAAAGAGTCAAATTTTTATGCCCTAAGTAGAGTGCTGTGGCAGCACAGCTCACAGCAACCTCTAGCTCTTGGGCTTAGGAGATTCTCCTGCCTCAGCCTCCCGAGTAGCTGGGACTATAGGTGCCCGCCACAATGCCTGGCAAATTTTTTGTCACAGTTTGGCTGGGGCCAAGTTTGAACCCACTACCCTCGGTATATGGAGCCGGTACCCTACTCACTGAGCCACAGGCGCCCGCCCATTAGGTTCTTTATTTTTGTGAGCTCTTTTATCTATTATACAAGTTGCACGTATTTTTCATCCATTTTATCATTTGCCCTTTGACCTGGCTAAAGGGATTGTTTTCTGGACAGGTATTTTTGATTCATAAACAATTAATTTTCAGTTTTTTGAAATGTCTGCTGAATTTTGAATCCTAGTTTCCTATGATTCCTATGACGTTTCCTACTGCAAAGTTACACAAATATGGCAATTTTTTCCTATACTGGTTTTGTGCTTTAATTTTTTACTTTTACATGTTTATTAGGGAGTTATCTTATGTAAGTGTAAAGCATGAGTTTAAAATTTATCTTTTTTTCAGGGGACTTAGAAAATAGCTTCCCATAGCCAAGCCAGTTATGGGAAGGAACCATTTTTGTTTCTTTTTCTTTTCTTTCTTTTTTTTTTTTTTTGAGACAGAGACTCAAACTGTCACCCTGGGTAGAGTGCTGTGGCATCACAGCTCACAGCAACTCCAACTCTTGGGCTCAAGTGAGTCTCCTGCCTCAGCCTCCCAAGTAGCTGGTACCATAGGCGCCCACCACAATGCCCAGCTATTTTTTGGTTGCAGCCGTCATTGTTGTTTGGTGGGCCCAGGCTGGATTCGAACCTACCACCTTAGGTGTATGTGGCTGATGCCTTAGCCACTTGAGCCACAGGCGCCGACCCTTTGTTTCTTTTCTTTTTTTTTTTTTTTTTGAGACAGAGCCTCAGCTGTTTTCCTGGGTAGAGTGCTGTGGCATCACAGCTCATAACAACCTCTAACTCCTGGGCTCAAACGAGTCTCCTGCCTCAGCCTCCCAAGTAGCTGGGACCACAGGCACCTGACACAATGCCAGGCTATTTTTTGGTTGCAGCTGCCATTGTTGTTTGGCGGCCCGGGCTGGATTCGAACCTGCCACCTTAGGTGTATGTGGCTGGCGCCTTAGCCGCTTGAGCCACAGGCGCCGAGCCCAGTTTTCTTTTTATATACAGGGTCTTGCTATATTGCACAGGCTGGCCTTGAACTCTCAGGCTTAAACAATCCTCCCATCTCGGCCTCTTTTTTTTTTTGAGACAGAGCCTCAAGCCGTCACCCTGGGTAGAGTGCTGTGGCATCGCAGCTCACAGCAACCTCTAACTCCGGGGCTTAAGCTATTCTCTTACCTCAGCCTCCCAAGTAGCTGGGATTACAGGTATCCGCCACAATGCCTGGCTATTTTTTGGTTGTAGCTGTCATTGTTATTTGGTGGGCCCACTAGTCAGGTGTATGTGGCTGGCGCCTTAGCTGGTTGAGCCACAGGTGCTAAGCCTTGGCCTCTTGAGTAGCTGGGACTATGGGCACATAGTATCACACCTGGATTCTCTATATCAGTGGTTCTCAACCTGTGGGTCCCCAACTCCTTTTTAACAACGAAAATACATTGTAGCATTAGGAAGGTTGAGAACCACTGCTCTATATGCATTTTAAACTCATCTTGTTTATTTTCAGAGAGTTATTTTTATTTGGAGTGCCTTACATTAATAGATTTATAAACCCCATGGCCCATGATGATGGGCCTCTCATGTTCCCTCACAAAGGTCAAGTTTTGTTGACCTCACTTAGCAGAACTCCACGCTGCTCTCTGCCTATTCTGCATCTGTGCCTGGGCCCCTAACTGCTGGAGCAAAATTGCCAGCACATAGACTGTGCTCACACACATGCCCTTGACCTACAAGCAGACCTGGCAGTTGTGATGGACTGGCCTGTCCTCTACTCTCCTGTTTTCCTGTGGGCCTGTTCTCTCTCCTCAAACCACCAGCATTTCCTCCTTCACTGACTCCCCAGCAATTGACCTGAAAATTTCCCTGAGAAAGTCAGAACTTCCAGGACTTAACCAACTCCACGTGGAAGCATTTGCCAAGGAACCAGCTTTCCTTCCCCTCATATGGCAGGCAGGCCCCTGCGCTGGGCCATCCCTCCCATAGTCTTCCCCTTCCTGCTCCTTCTGTCCTGGTTTCTTCCATCCAGGGGCTGCTTCCTGTGTTGGCCCCCCTCTCCCCCAGCTCCTTCTCCGTTTCCTGGCTTCACCTGATGGCACACTCTGCAGGAGGTGCCTGTGCTCTCCTGAGTCTGCTCTTGTCAGCCATTGTCCCACCCTTCGCCAGAGTTGCCCTCGGGGAGGGCTCCATGTCCCGGGCACTTCGCTGAGTTAGTTCCTGTCCTCAGCTCCAGTGTCCCTCAGTGAGACAGGACCCAGCTGCCCCTTGCCTCTTCCTCAGGGCTCCTTCATGTGGCTGAGGACTCCGCGTTCTGCTGCCTTCCATCCACTCCACTGGCTGCTCTTTCTTCCCTGACTGACTCACTTTTCTCATTTTCTCTCAGTCCTTGGTAATCTTGTTCAGTTTCTTGGCTGTAAAGAGACTGAACATGCTGGTGACTCCTGCATTTCTCTTTCTAGGCTGGACTTTCACACCCGTAAACTCCAGATCCATCTGCCTGGCCGCCTCCTACTATACCCCCACCTGGCTAAGAGTCCCTTAAACTTAACACATGTAATGCTGAGCTCACCGTCCTCCTTCCTGACCAGAACCAGGCCACATGGGCTTCCCCACCTCAGTGGGTGGCAATGCCAGTGCTCCAGTGGCGTGGGCAAAAAACCTCTCAAATGAACCAACTGTTATTAAATGCGGGATGGGATTCCTCCCTGCCTCTCTCCCTTCCTCCCTCCTTCCTCTTCCTTCCTCCTTTCCTTGTTTTCTTTCTTTTGATGGGTGTGACTTTTTATTTTGAAGTAATTTCGAATGACATAAAAGTTATATTAATAGTAAACTTAATCCAATTTCTCTTGATAATATATTACAAAGTGTATTTATCAAAATCTGGAAGTTAGGCTCAGTGCTCCGTAGCTCAGTGGTTAGGAAATCCAGCCGCATGCACTGGAGCTGGTGGGTTCGAACCTGGCCTGGGCCAACTAAACGATGACAAAAACAACAAAAAAATAGCCGGATGTTGTGGTGGGCACCTGTAGTCCTAGCTACTTGGGAGGCTGAGGCAAGAGAATTGCTTAAGCCCATGAGTTTGAGGTTGCTGTGAGCTGTGATGCCATGGCACTCTACTGAGGATGACACAGTGAGACTCTGTCTCAAAAAAAAAAGAAAAACCTGGAAATTCACTTTGGCAACATACTACTGACACTATTCGAATTTTGCCAATTTTCCCACTCATGGTCCAATCCAGAATCCACATTTACTCTGGTCGCCTATCACCTTGGTCCCCTTAGTCCAGTGGTTCTCAACCTGTGGGTCACGACTCAAATGATCCTTTCACAGGGGTTGCCTAATAGCAGATATTTACGTTATGATGTATAACAGTAGCAAAAATTGCAGTTATGAAGTAGCAACAAAAATAATTTTATGGTTGGGGGTAACCACAAGATGAGGCACTATATATTAAAGGGTCGCCTCATCAGGAAGGTTGAGAACCACTGCCTTAGTCCCTTCCAATATGTCATGATTCTTCCGCCTTTCCTTATTTTCCGTGACCTTAACACTTTGACGAGTGACAGACTGTGTCAGTATGTGGAATGTCCCTGTGTGCGTCTACCTGGCCTTCTCCTGTGATTGTGCATGTGGGGCAGGAATGCTGCACGAGTGACCTTGTGCCCTCCATGCACAGCGGCAGGGTGTGTGCTGTGGCTGTCTCGTGAGTAGCCAGGTTTGTCTTGTCAGGTTGCTGCTTTCCTCTTTGTAACTGGTGAACGTGCTGCGTGGAAGTGGTCTGAGACTAGGAAGATGGCCTGTCACTCAGCATGCTCTTACCCGTTAATTTAGCTTCCACCCATGGCCTTTGCTTGCAATAGTTATTACTGGGATACTTGCTTAATAAACCCATCTCTTAAAATGTATTACTTTGCTGGTTAGGAGGTAAGGAAGATTGTTAAGGGTACCTCTGTTACTTGATTGCAGGAACAAGAGGTGTCTACATGGTCTTTTTTTTTTTTTTGAGACAGAGTCTCGCTTTGTCACCCTCAGTAGAGTGCCGTGGCGTCACAGCCCACAGGAATCTTCAGCTCTTGGGCTCAGGTGATTCTCCTGCCTCAGCCTCCCAAGTAGCTGGGACTACAGGCGCCCGCCACAACGCCCAGCTATTTTTTGTTGCAGTTTGGCGGGGGTTGGAGCTGGAACACACCACCCTTGGTATGTGGGACCGGAGTCCTACCCACTGAGCCACAGGCGCCGCCCTCTACGTGGTCTTCTTAAAGTTAAAGAAGTGGGCTGCCCTTGCTAGCCAAGGTAGAACTTCATTTTTATACAGGAAAGGAAGGTGATTTTTTGCAGTATCTTTTTCTCTAAGTGTTAATCTAGTGCCTTTGGTAATCAGGAGCAATGCTGATTAAACCTTTCTGGCCCACTATGTGGTGTATCTCTAAGGCATGTAGGGGATTTCCCAAGTGTTTGTGTAGAATTTTTGCATCTGTATTCAAAGGAGATAGTAGTAGTCTGTGATTTTTTTTGATATTCACGCCCAATTTTAGTAGTAGGTAATACTAGTCTTGCAAAATTTCTGTGGTCTAGCCAAATTGAAATAACATAGGAACTTGTTAGTAAAACCCTTGGGTTGGACTTCCTTAGTTATTATTGCTCTGGTCAGTTTCCCAGCACCCCTAGAGTCCTTTGGGGAAGTTAACTTTGCCCATAGTCTCCTTCCCGATTTTCAAATTTATTTGGAAGATAATTTTGCAGATTTTTTTTATTGTTTAGAAAGATCTCTATACCTAAAGTCATAGATACAGTTGTATTTCTTCTCTTTTTCCCAGAGTTTTTAGGATGTTTTTCAGAAAACTAGCTCTTAATTTACCAAGTCTAGTTATTTTTTTGTTTGATATTTCACTGTTTTGCTTTAATCTTCCCTCCTTTCATCTTCTCTTTGTGGGTCTGTGGTTTATGTGGTTTCTTTTCTTGGTTCCTTATTTTTTTTAGTTTTAGTCTTTCTTATAAATGCACTTAAGGAACAAACCTTGAGAGTTTGACATGGCTCCTTCTTCCCACATCTGGTCTGTCCGCAAATCCCTTGGACATGCACACAGAGGCTGAGAACAGAGGGCCGCTCTGCCGCTTCCACCCATCTCTCACCTGCAGGATGGAGGCTGCCTCTGGTGGCTCTGTTGCCCCCAGTGGGGTCTCTCTTCAGGCCAAACCCTGCACAATAGCCTGAGGGAGCCACTTCCCCCAGATATGTTTATCCTGGGATAATAACATACTTTTAAATTGGTAAAACTTTTAAGGATCACTGTCTTCTGCACAGTAACTACAAGAATGTATGTGTGTGTGTGAGTGCACACATTATGTGTATAAGGACAGAGAGAGAGCATGAGAGAGAGAGGGAGCATGCTGCCTGAGGATTGTGGCTCTTGCCCTGGGGATGGTGGGAGCTGATGGAGCTCACTTTGGTCATAGGCTCTCTCTGCTGAGGGGAGGGTCACCAGCTCAGTCACTCCAGCCCACCCTTGCATCTCTCTTAGGCTGCTCCTGCTGTATTTATTTTGTCCCCAGAGGCTCTGAACTGGGTCAGAACTCTGGTGCGAAGCCCCTCCAAGGCCAGTCTGCTCCCAAAGTGAGGAGTTACTCTCTAGGCTGTTGCCCAAGCCCTGTCCAATCACAACACATCAGAAATTCTGCAGTGAGGTTACGTGATAGTGTTAATGTACTACAGTAATAAAATGCATAAAAAACTTGTAGTAAAATGCCATTAACATGGAGATGCACGGAATTCGAATTCTCCTATTATAACACTCACAGGGGAGATTGCAGGCCAAGATTCATTCTGTATTGTACTCAAATCCAAAGGCATTTGAGTGCCAGGAACCTGCCTGGCAAAAGTTATTGGAGACCCTGGGAGTACACCATGCAGGATGGGAATGGAAAGTCAGAAAACAGAGGGATCAGGAGGGCTGTTCTTACCTTCAAGAACAGCCATCTCAGCTTTATTGCACAGCTTTATATACAGTAGCTTGAAGGCATGATAATGTCATAATCATTAAATTGCATAACTTGATTAAAAATAAAATAGCATCCTCAGCAGTCGTTGTGACCAAAGGGGCATGGCCCCAGTCTAATCTGGTTCAGGAACCAGCCGTAACAGGAAAACCACTGAGGCCAGGATTGCACTCAGTCCTTGACTTGTACCGGGAAGTCTTGCCTTCCGGGAGGTTGGCTGCCAACATTTGAGGCCAAAGGGATTAAAGTTTGAAAGCAAATCCCATGATCTCATGAGCTTAGAAGCTACCTCCCTTGTTTCTTACTGTGCTGCTCTAGGTGGAAAAGTGTCCATGAGCCATTGAATTGAGGTTCTTTCAACAGCCACGTCTAAGCCAAATCTGAGTGGTGTTGCATGGGTGTCCTTGTATGTCCTGCGGGGCCTCAGGTGCTGCACTGTCCCCACACAGGCTCACAGTGCTTCATTAGAAGACCAGGCAGTCTCCCACTCCCCAGGCAGAAGGACATCAAGGACTCCAGCAGAGCTGTCTGAGTAAAGCCCAGGGTCAGAGAAGACTTCCTTGAAGTTCCATGTTATGTAAGAAGGGCTTACCTTGAAGAATCTGTGACCTCAAAATTTGGGCTCAGTCTGGAATTTAACCTCCCAGCTAAAGGCTGAATTTTGTCCTAGACATATACAATCCTAGTGTTTGTTTTTCTTTGAAGCATTCTACTTTTGTTTCTTTAACTTGGAATTGAAGGTACCTCCCTTAGGGACAGGTGCCTTCACTCTGCTGTCATTAGGCATTTTCCATCCTGGGCCATGGTGACTATAGTCCCCAAGTGCCTCTTACCATAAAGTCCCTGAGTTCCCTGTTGCCCAGAGGTGTGTCTGCCTTGAATGGAGCTGCAGAGCCAAGGAGAATACCCCGATAAGGGGACCTCGGAGCTGGGAAATGTTATAGAAATCCCAGGCTTGCCCTTCATGACTCCAAACGTGGGATGGAATTGGACAGGGCTTCTGCCTCTATCTACCTGGGGCTGGCCCTCATACTCTGAGAAAGGCTGGAAGGGTGGGGAATGTAGCCATTTGCTGATAAGCAAATATTATCCTCAGCCAGTCACTTAGGCCATGTTCTTCCCATGTTTCATGTTTTTTTGGTATGGGTTTCTGTCCTGTCCCTCAATTTGCCCATATATTACCATGGACAGTAATAGTGACTAAGATTTCCTGCACACTCGCCATGCTGGGTTCCATAACAACTCACGTGCAGCCTTGGTGACTGTCACAGGACAGTTGTCCTGTGATTGTCTCAGTCCAGACCGGTGCATGGCGAGGTGGCATGGCCTTCTTTTGCATATGGTGAAACTCAGCTAGGAATTATCCAAAGGGGTGTGGACATCAGCCTTTGCAGGTAAGCAGGGAACCCTGTGGTAAGGCCTTTTGGAGACCTAGTCAGTTCTGCTGGACCCCAGTGCATGGCAGGTTAGGCTCCCCTGGGAGTTTTTTAGCCCCTGACGAGTGGTATGAACGTTTGACATGTGCTTGTCCTACAGCTCTGGGTAGGAAGAACCCTGAGACTTAATATTTAAGAACAACTTGATTGTGTCACTGTAGGAAGCCAGATGTAGTTTTATAGACATATTTTTGTCTTATTTAAAAAAATGTATTTATTTTTCCTGGCCAATATAATTTTTCTCAGAGGCTTTACCCTTTGGTCTGGACTAGAAAACATGTCACCATTTTAAGGCCCCTTAAAACATATCTTTGGATTTGTTTTCTGTGCACATGGAAATTCAGATAATGGTTCTGTTCTTAACTGAAGAAAAACAGGAAGAGAAAATAAATTTCTTGCTACTTATAGTGATAAACAAGGTGAAGCATGTGCTGTATATCCTGGCAACAGAAATTTAAGGTCGGAAATAATTCTTTTCCTCCTGAGCCTGCCTTCAGCCTCCCTGAGGAGTGCAGAGGCTGAAATTTGCAACTAATTGTGGCCATAATTTTAGCATGCAATTAAACACATGATTTCCTTCCCAGCTGATGTCTTTTTAGCTAGTCTGACGTGGATAAAACAAAAGCTCTGTTGATTTGAGCGGCCACTTTAATCTGATAGGAGGCCATGGAGAGTCACCGTTATTTGAGCACGTTCAGCTGTCCAGTAGGGACTTGATTAATCTTGCTTATACAAATGGCCATCAGCTTGGCTGCTTCTAATGTCATTACTAGTGCTACTATCTGTGGCCAAAGCGAGCCGCCGGCTGGTATGCACATTTTGCTAAATCCCTCTAAGGTCAAAGATCAGTGGAGGGAGCAAGGATCAAACCAAGCAGGGAGGAGTCAGAGGTGGAAATTGTGGGCTTGTGGTGGTGGGAGCAGAGGCTCACAGAGCTCACTCAGGTTGTGGATAGACCCCAGCGCATGAGGGCAGCTGATGCCTTGCAGGCCCCAAAGCAGAGCACCCCTCCATGTAGGGTCTGAACTGGCCACAACCCTGAAGCAGTCTTCCACAGCCCTGTTAACTAACCCACATTCCTTCTCACTCTTTGTGTTACCAGACCTTTCTGACCAAGTCTGTTTGGTGTGCAGCAGAATTGTGTTATTGAATCTTGCATTTCCCTCCCTTTTCTCAGGGCTGGCCACCTTTTCTGAGATGGAAGAGGGCTGGCTAGTCCTTTTCCCTGGGTTTCTGGTTATATTGATCTGGGTGTGCTATTTATTTATTTATATTTGTACACATTTATGGGGTGTAAAGACACTTTACATGTACTAATGGCAGGATAATATTTCATTGTGTATATGTATCACATTTTCTTTATTCATCCACTGATGGACAATAAGGTGGTTCCATGTCTTTGCTACTGTGAACAGTGCTATAACAAGCATGTAAGCGCAGGGCTCCTTCTGGTAGGTAGATACCCAGCAGCTGGATTGCTGGGTCAGAGGATAATCCTGTTTTTAGTTTTTTGGGAAATTGCCATTAGATTTTCCACAGAGGTTATGCTAATTTATTTTTCCACCAACAGTGTTTGATTTCCCTTTTCTCTGCATTCTTACCAACATCTGTTATTATTTTTTTTAATAATAGCCATTCAGACTGGTATAAAATAATAATCTCATTGTGGTTTTAATTTGCATTTCCACCATGATGAGTGATATTGAGCATTTTTTCACATAACTATTAGCTATCCTTTGACTATTTATTTTTAATTTTTTTTTTTTTTTAAGAGACAGAGTCTTACTTTGTTGCCCTTGGTAGAGTGCTGTAGTATCACACCTCACAGCAACCTCCAGCTCTTGGGCTTAGGCGATTCTCTTGCCTCAGCCTCCCAAGTAGCTGAGACTACAGGTACCCGTCACAACACACAGCTATTTTTTTTGTTGTAGTTGCAGTTTGGCCAAGGCCGGGTTTTAACCCGTCCCTCTTGGTGTATGGGGCTGGTGCCCTACTCACTGAGCCACAGGTGCTGCCCTTTGCCTACTTTTTAGTGGAATTATTCATGTTTTTTCTGTTGAGTTCTGTGAGCTCTTCATGTAGTTTGGATATTAGTCTCTTGTCAGATGAATAGTTTGCAAATATTTTCTTTCACTAAACGGGATATCTTGCTGGGCGTGTTGGCTCACACCTGTAATCCTAGCTCTTTGGGAATCTGAGGTGGGAGGATTGCTTAAGGCCAGGAGTTTGAGACTGGCCTGAGTGATAGTGAGACCACCCATTTATACAAAAAAATAGAAAAATTAGCTGGCTATCGTAGCATGTACTTGTAGTTTCAGCTACTCAGGAAGCTGGGCAGGAGGATCACTTCAGCCCAGGAGTTTGAGGTTGCAGTGAGCTATGATTACACCCTGTACTCTAGCCCAGAACAGAGAAAGACCCTCTCTCAAACAAACAAACAAACAAACGAACAAAAACCAGCCTGTCTCTGTTATTTATTTTGATGTACAGAAGTTTTTAGTTTAAGTCCATTTGTCTAGTTTTGCTTCTGTTGGCTGTGCTGTCAGAGTCTTAGTCATTAATTCCTTGCCTAGAGGGGGTCTCCAACCTGTGGCCTGTGGGCCAGGCCCTTTTTTTTTGCTCATCGACTGTGTTTTTTTTTTTTTCGGTTTTTGGCTGGGGCTGGGTTTGAACTCACCACCTCCGGCATATGGGGCCAGCTCCCTACTCCTTTGAGCCACAGGCGCCACCCTCTGTTTTTGTATTTAATGCATAGCTCAAGATAACTCTTTTTTTTTTTTTTTTTGAGACAGAGCCTCAAGCTATCCCCCTGGGTAGAGTGCCATGGCATCACAGCTCAGAGCAACCTCCAACTCCTGGGCTCAAGCAAGTCTCCTGCCTCTGCCTCCCAAGTAGCTGGGACCACAGGCACCCGCCACAACGCCTGGCCATTTTTTGGTTGCAGCCGTCATTGTTGTTTGGCAGGCCTGGGCTGGGGATTCGAACCCGCCACCTTAGGTGTATGTGGCTGGCGCCTTAGCTCAAGATAACTCTTATTCTTCCAGTGTACAGCAGAAAAGACAAAAATGTTGGACACACCTGTACCTAGACCAATGTCTAGGAGAATTTACTTCTAGAATTTTTATAGTTTTGGGTCTTTTTTTTTTTTTTTTTGAGACAGAGCCTCAAGCTATCCCCCTGGGTAGAGTGTTGTGGCATCACAGCTCATAGCAACCTCCAACTCCTGGGCTCAAGCGAGTCTCCTGCCTCAACCTCCCAAGTAGCTGGGACCACAGGCACCCACCACAACGCCTGGCTATTTTTTGGTTGCAGCTGTCATTGTTGTTTTGGCGGGCCTGGGTTGGATTTGAACCTGCCACCTTACGTGTATGTGGCTGGCGCCTTAGCTACTTGAGGCACAGGTGCCGAGCCATTTTGGCGTCTTACACTTAAGTCTTTAATCCATTCTGGGTTGATATATAGGATGAGAGATGGGGTCTTCTGCGTGTAACTATACAATTTTCCCAGCACCATTTGTTGGAGAAGGCGTCCTTTCCTTGCTGTAAGTTCTTGTTGGCTTTATTGAAGATCAGTTGTCTGTAGATATGTAGTTTTTTAAAAAAATTTATTTATTATTATTTTTTGTATGCAGTTTTTGGCTGGGTTTGAGTTTGAACCCACCACCTCTGGTTTAGGGGCTGGGCTGGTGCCCTACTCCTTGAGCCACAGGCGCCACCCTGTAGATGTTTTATTGCTGGGTTCTCTATTCCGTTCCCTTGGTCTATGTGTTTATTTTTATACCAGTACCATAATGGTTTGCTTACTATAGCTTTGTAGCATAATTTGAACTCAAGAAATTATTTGTGCTTTTTAGATGGGATACTCTGAAGTCTTTATGTCTTATAACTGTTTGAATTGCCCTTTCAGATGGCAAGTTTGGTGCCTACATGCAAGTGCACATTCAGAACGATGGGCCTGTGACCATAGAACTGGAATCCCCAGCTCCTGGTGCTGCCACCTCTGACCCAAAGCAGGTAAGCCTGGAGTCTGGTGCAGTGGTCTGGCTTTGCGGGTGCCTATAATGTTTTTTTAGTCCCAGAGCAGTCCTGACATTAACAAAACCTCAGTTTGCGGCACAAAAAATACTTCATTATTGTAACCTCATTTTTATTTTAATACCTTCCTTCCTAAGAACTCATGTTTTATTTACACTGTATCTCCTGAATACAGTGGCCGGCCAGGAGAACACTTTTCTCCTTGCCTTCTCCCTTTGGATTCCAGAGAAAAATGTCCTTTTCAGAGCAAGGTTCTTCCACTGGGCTCCTGGTCCCTCCCTGGGCTGGGTGCCATGGCACCCAACCGCCCCTGGGTGGCAGCAGAGTGGCGGCCATGCACTGGCTGGGTTACCATTTCAGATGGTGAACCCACCTGGAGTAGGTTTTATCTCAGTTGTGGATAGATACCACCCAAGGTCCATTGTAAATTCTCATTTTTCTCAAGCAATGTCTGACCTGTATTTGTAGGCTTCTCTTTAAGTTTTCAGAAAAAAAAAAAACAAAAACAAGTAATTAAAATAGAGAAAGGAAATGTGTGATAGTCCTTTAAACTGTGTGGTCTCAGAGATGCTTAACAACACTTTTAAAAGTTTTAGTGCACTCACTGGATGGGGACGCGTGGGGCCTGGCACACAGAGGAGACGCAAGAACTGAAGGGTCATTCCTGTTTGTCCTTCTTGTCTCTCTTCCTTGCTGGGATGCTATGAAGTGGAATGATGCAATAAACTTGAAGCTGGGTGATCTGTTCAAAGCCAGATATTTTTTAAGGGAACTTTTATTTTTTCATTACGGATACTTTGTATTGATAGAGAAGGAGGGACACGTCTGATGCAGCAGGCTGGACGTCAGAAGTTGCAATTGAGGATACTGGAGTTACTAACAACATTAAAAAAAACCACAGATAAAGAGGTCTCATGAATATGTAAGCTTTTTTTGGGAAATAATTTGATACTTATAGAAAAGTTGAAAGAACAGTTTCTGTGTACTTTTTATCCAACTTCTCCTAAATTCTTTTCTTTTTCTTTCTTTTTTTTTTTTTTTTTTTGAGACAGAATCTCACTTTGCTGCCCTGGGTAGAGTGCTGTGGTGTCATAGCTCACAGCAACCTCAAACTCTTGGGCTCAAGCCGTCTTTTGGCCTCAGTTTTTTGTTTTTTGTAGAGACAGAGTCTCACAAAAGGGTCTCACTCTTGCTTAGGCTGGTCTTGAACTCTTGGGATGAAGTGATCTACCCGCCTTGGCCTCTCAGAATTCTAGGATTATAGATGTGAGCCACCATTGGCCCACTTCCTCTAATTTCAATATCTTGTAGGATTTTTTTTTTTTTTTTGAGACAGAGCCTCAAGCTATCCCCCTGGGTAGAGTGCCATGGCATCACAGCTCATAGCAACCTCCAACTCCTGGGCTCAAGCGAGTCTCCTGCCTCTGCCTCCCAAGTAGCTGGGACCACAGG
>CAUYQV010158358.1:0-25083 GCA_963574575.1 Galagoides demidoff | reverse complement strand
CCAGCTACTTGGGAGGCGGAGGCAGGAGACTCGCTTGAGCCCAGGAGTTGGAGGTTGCTATGAGCTGTGATGCCATGGCACTCTACCCAGGGGGATAGCTTGAGGCTCCGTCTCAAAAAAAAAAAAAAAAAAAAAAAGACTATGTTAACCAGTTTGATGAAAATATTTCAAATTGTATATGAAAACACCACACTGTACCCCATGATTGCATTAATGTATACAACTATCATTTAATTAAAAAAAAGTTTACAATAAAACAAAAATATTAATAGTAAACTACAGAACTATACAATAGTACACTACTAATTAAAAAATACTTGCATTTTCTACTGGCACATATATGTTTTAAAGTAGTGGTTCTCAACCTGTGTGTTGTGACCTTTCTGGATTGTATTAAAGGTTCACGGCATTAGGAAAGTTAAGAACCACTGTTTTAAAGTATTTTTTTTTAAACTTACAGAGATGACAGTTTAGTTATAAGTGAAGTTACTGTGGGGAAAAGGAAGGAAGGAAAGATTCCAACACAGAGAAGGAGGAATCAAAGGCTGCTTTATCAGTGATGTTCCAATATTTTACAAAGAATATAAACAATGAATATATATGTATTACGTAAGTTATTAAAATCAGTTCATAAAATAGGGGAGAAAGGCAAAATTCAGTAGTAAGAGAAAGCCAACCATCAGGTTATAACTGTAAGGCTCTTTTTGCCATGAATTATACACAGAGAACCCTCCTTCAATTTAAGATTAAGCTTCAGGTAAAGCAAGCCTGACAGGTAAGAGCAAACTGTACATACACTTCCAGTGAAAGACAATGTTGGGTTAATGGTTTCATGGAACTTTCTGAAATTCTGCAGATATCAAGAAGGCTGCACACATTGCTAAGGCAACAGAAGAGGGGACAAGGATTTATGCCTCAAAGGCCTTATAGGTACATATGACCACTTGGGAAGCAGAAAAAATCTGGCCATTTGAAAGGTAGTCTTCTGTATATGATGCTATGCATGAGAACTATTGATGTGATAACTGGAACAAAGTTTATAAAAAGATAATGAAATCAGAATTATACAGTTATAGCATTTTCTCTAATAGATGTAAGGTGTTCTCAGAAATACAAATCAGTAAAAGTATTATATGATATAGGATTACAAGCAATGGTCTGATAACAAAATTGATTTCTTTACTTATAATAAACAAATTATGGACTGGGCCCTGGGGCTCACACCTGTAATTCTAACACTTTGGAAGGCTGAGGTGGGAGGATCATAAGAGGTCAGAAGTTGAAGACCAGACTGAGCAAGAGCGATACCCCATCTCTACAAAAAATAGAAAAATTAGCCAGGTGTGGAGTGGGTGCCTGTAGTCCCAGTTACTCGGGAGGCTGAGGCAAAAGGATCTCTTAAGCCCTGGAGTTCGGGGTCACTGTGAGCTGTAATCAAGCCACAGCACTCTACCCAGGCAAGCAAGATCTTATTTCAACAAACAACCAACAACAAAAACACACCAAACCAAAACAAAAAACAACAAATTATGGTCACCAATGAGGGAGTCTGGATTTTTAGGTCCTTGAGCCCCTGACTCATATCCGAGCAGGTGAGCTCCAAATCTCCAGCCTTTTCTCACCCTGATGCTTCCATTGCAAGAGAATACATTATAACCCGTGTGGGCTGAACATTACCTGAGGAGAATATTGACCTTGGGGAAACCTTCCCACTTTTCTCTGCATTCTGGACACTCTGTTTTCTTTGAAGACACCCACCATAAAGCTAGGCAGTGCCGGCAGAAGCTGTGGCCACAATTCAAGGTGGTAGGGTTAACCAGGATGTCATAGCAGCAGTGGCAAGAAAATTCACTGACAGAAATCTGAGGGCTGGTGCTTTTGAGAGCATCCTCTTTCTCAAGGCCCATTGTTTTCATATCATTCTTTTGAGGCTCCTCCATCTCTTAGCAAATTCTGGGATCCACAGACACAGAAAATTTTAGACTTAGAAAAGTACTGCAAAGCATCATTAATCTAGAAACAAAAAAGCAACAGAATCAATTGTAGCTGTATGAAGAGAAGAGCAGTTAGCACAATACCACCATTCTATCAAAACTCTAATCTTTAAATGTGACAAATTGATTTATAAAAATCTATAGTCCATAAACTTAGTAATTATCAGTGAATTCCCTTCTGCCCTGTTTGCTACACTTTTCAAATTTAGTAAAGCAAAATGGTGTAGTAGAAATTTCAATAAATTTGGGGTTTGGAACAAAGAATTCTGGATCCTTACCTTTCACTAACTTCTTTGAAATTTCTCTGGTCTAATTGTTCTCAATTAAGTTTCCAAAATCCTTTCTAGATGTGTTTTAAAATAAACCAGCTTCTTGGCAAGGTAAAATGTCTGGGGTTGACAACAGATATTCTTCATGTAAATAACTCATTTGGGTCCATATAAGTAGTTGCCATTAGGGAATTTGATATCAGAGACTCTAACAGAAATAATTCCAAGAAGTGAGTGAAGCCTTGTTTTCTAGTGCCCTGTGCCAGGCCAGCTCCCCAGGCCTCAATACACTCTTTCCCCCTAAATCAACCCAAACATGCACATCATGTCCTTTGGATCTGGCCAGTTTGATGCCACAGAAACATGCTAATGTCATCAATGTTTGGTGTGCAAGTGACAAAGAACCAGATTCTTATCATTCTTACCCTGGTCTGAGGTAGATTTTTTAGATAGAGAGGCACTGTGACAGAGACCTTGGAATTAGAATCACAGCTCCCCAACTCAGTAGCTGTACAACTGTGTAGCAGTTACTTGACCTCTGCTCCTGGTTTTCCCTACTGTGAAACAGTAACAGTACTTAAATCTTAAAGGCTTCTTGTGAGGATTAGAGATAGTGACAGGAAGTGGCTATGATGGTGAATGGCACAAATAGAGCCCAAGAAATGATTATTCCTACTCTATCTGGTGTTATGCTCACAGTTTCCCAATCTCACTGCTGTGAAGGTTTCAGAGGTGATGAGATCAGCAAGTGGGCTTGCAGATATAAATCTCATCATGAAGGGTGAACAAGCTGGAAGTACGGAGAACAACTAGAGATGTTAGAACTGAGGTGTTACTACTTCTGGGACTAAGGTGGCAAAAATGAAAATGTGAAGAAAGGGATAAATCTGAGCGATTGGAAGGAAATAATTTAATGAGTAGAGAGAAAGAATGACCAAAGATGTGGGCTAAGTTCCAGACAAGAGGAAAAACTGTACTCCTGATAGAAACCAGGTTATTGTAAACAAATGTTGAATTTTAGAAATGTTAGGTTTGAGGGAGTCAGAATTCCAAGTAGAAATGTCTAGTCAGCAGCTGAAGACACAAAACTGTGGTTGGGAATAAGAATGAGGCTACATGTATGGATTTCAAAATCATCATAGAAAATTACAAAAAATATATTGAAATTAATTTTTCACAAATTAGCCATTTAAAAATGAGAATATACCAGCAGTTCCTTGCCTACCAGCTCTGCAAGTTTATTTCTCATGAGAAAAAACAAATCACACACTAAAGCTGAAGGACTATTTTGTAAAGCCGAGGTGCCCATTGAGTTTGTTTTGAAACTACCTTTAACAAATTAGACAATGCATGAACTTTGATAACTTCATTGGAGTTTTGCTTGTTTCATTTTACCCCAACTTCAAAAACTGTAAGCTAACAGAGAAAGAGAACACATTCTTAAACAAATTAAATGGGTCATTTCTGGTATTTCTCTATTTATTTGGGTTACTTCCACTAATTAAAGAAAGCAGTACTCCTGGAGAAGGAAAGTGCATCTCAGAGGATCAAATCTAGCTCTGACACTAACATTACCAGCTGTGATGTTGGGATTTGTGTGAACATGTCCTCTGATGCTGGCAACACTTAGATGTCTTCATGAGAAGGCCTGAGGCTGTTTGTTCTCTGCAACCAGCTCTGCAGGCTGGAGCCCTGAGAAGCAAGCATGTGTTGGATGTCTCTCCACTACTGTTCTTTTTACCTGGTTCCCCTTGCTATCAAAGGCCTTGAAGGTGGAGGGGATGTGGAAGGATATTATCTGTATGGGGACAGAATCATTCCATTCCTACCTCTAATTCCCTGTTCACATGGATATACTTCTATTTATGAAATTACAAGTGTTAATTAATGTTCAAAACAAATGGGAAGAATGCCTGAGTTTAGGAAAACCAACAACACAGCAAACATAAACAACTTTATGGCTGGGCACAGTGGCTGGCTACTATAGCATATAATCTCAGCATTTTGGGAAGCTGCAACAAGAATATTACCAGAGGCCAGGAGTTCAGGACCAGCCAGGGCAACATTTTGAGACCCTGTTTCTACAAAACAAAACACCAAAACTCAGGTGGGAATGGCAGCAGGTGTCTGTAGTACCAGCCACTTGAGAGGCTGAGGCAGGAGAATCATCTGAGCCTAGAAATTTGAGGTTGCAGTGAGCTATGATGACACCACTGCACTTTGGCTGGGACAGCAGAGCACCCAATTCAGAAAAAAAAAAAAAATTGAAAATGAAAGGTTGAATAGTTCAACAAAATTTCAGGAGTTCCCAGAGGGACTGAATCATTCTGCAGAGTTGTTTCTGAACAAGAGTTGGGTTTTCAATTGAACTCTGGAGAATTCTCAGGTGTGTGAATTCCATGTCAACTTTGTGTCTATGCACAGTATGTGCATTTCCTTGGAAGGTGGGTTTCAGAGGGCACCAAGACCCAGAGGAGGTTAACAACTACTGTTTATCCACTGGGATCAACATACCACCTTATGCAGGATTATCACAAACAAGGTGAGGCTTGCCATAGCAACACAGCTTTGTCACTAAGCATCCTCCATAGCCCGGATGCTTACCAGGTAGTGGCTCAGTGGCTCCACCAGCAGCCACTGCCCTACTGCATCTGGCCTGCAGGCAGACTTTTTTTTTTATGGTGTTTTTTCTTTTTAAACTAAATTTGGTCCCAGCATTTAAAAAAATCTGATTTTACATAAAAATCTAGATTTATTGTTTCTCTTGAAAAAAATCAGATCTGACAATAATGAAATCTGATTTTTTCATGACAAGAATCAGCCAGCTAGGGCTGAGAACTCAGGAGTTGCCCATTTGTCAGGACCGCCAGCCGCGGTCTGCCGTGGTCCTCTCCCCTTTGCTCTCCTCAGTTTTGTTACTTGCCTGACCTAAGTTCTCCCTTGTCCCATAATGTGATACTTTCTGAGTCTACTGACGGGTCTATGGTTGTTTCTAAGCTAACTAGCTTTAGGCTAGACAGCCTTTAGAGTTTTGTCCGCTCAGGGGTTTCCTCTCTTTTTTTCTTGAGGCAGGGTCTCTGTCATCCAAGCTGGAGTGCAGTAGTGTGATCATAGCTCACATAGCTATAATTCCCAACTCCTGAGCTTAAGCAATCCTCCTGCCTCAGCCTCTGGAGTTGCTGGGAATATAAGCATATGCCACCACACCTGACTAATTTGGTCTCTATTTTTTTGTATATCTAGGGGTCTTGCTGTGTTGCCCTGGCTGGTCTTGAATTCCTGGCTTCAAGTGATCATCCTGCCCTGGCTTTCCAAAGAGCTGGGATCACAGGTGCCCCTGCACTGCCAGCTTTCCTCACTCTTGATTTGCTGTTAGGTTGTTACCTATTGTTGTTGGCACAACTGATAGGAAACAACTATTATAATTGCTGATGATTTGGGCAATTCCAAGATATCTAATTAACGTGACCTTTTCTATGTTTGCCCAAGAAGACATACCTAACTGATTTACTATAGTTATCTGAGACCCCATAAAGGTGCTGGGATATTCACAATAAATAGTTCTATGTAACTAAAGAACCCCACATGAACTTAGCTATTCCTCCCTTGGAACCAAACTTGTCTGACTTAGTAAGTGCTTACCTATGGATTTAGGGCTATTATCTAGAAGAAGATGGGGGCACTATTATTTATTTATTATTATTTTTCTTTAGTCACACACCCAACTATAATTTGGGTAACTCAATTAATTCAATAATTTTTGAGTTTCTCAAAGATCAATGTCACACCTGTAATCCTAGCACTCTGGGAGGCCAAGGTGGGTGGACGACTTGAGCTCAAGACTTCAAGACCAGAGGAAGAACCAGACTGTGTCTCTAAAAAACAGCCAAGTGTTGTGGTGGGCACCTGTAGTACTAGCTACTCAGGAGAGTGAGGCAAGAGGATTGCTTAAGCCCAAGAATTTGAGGTTGCTGTGAGTTATGACGCCACAGCAACTCTACTGAGGGTGACAAAGTAAGATTCTGTCTTGAAAAAAAATTTTTTTTAAAATTAAAAAATATCAAAGATGAATGTATTAATCCTGAGTTTAAGTAGTTTTATACCTAAGCTTATAAAAATCTCACTATGGAATGATTAACTCTTTAGAAACTGTAATTTTTAAAACTGCTTGGCTCCGCGGTAATCTGATTATGGTTCTACCTTTTCATTTAGCATACAGTCATTGTGATGGTAGTATGGCTTAATATTTTAGGAATAATCCTTTTAAGGGCTAATTTATTAGGGTTCCAACCTGACAAATATCCCAAGCTTTTTTTTTTAGTAGAGAGGGGAGTCTCACTCTTCTTACTCATGCTAGTCTAGAACTTGAGAGCTCAAGCAATCCACCTGCCTTGGCCTCCCAGAGTGCTAGGTTTATAGGCATGAGCCACTGCACCTGGGCCATAGCAGGTGCTAAGATGACCACTGGACATCTTAGCAAAGATGTTCAGTGCGAGAACAAAAAGATGTTTTAACTTCTTTGGGCCTCTGGTTTGGCTATTTTCTCTCATTGCATAAAACCTGATAACAAAGAATGATGACAACTGCTAATATTTACTGAGCCCTTAGAAAGTGAAATGCACAATAACTGTATGGGATAAGTATTATTAGTATTGCCATTTCACAGATGAGAAAATAGAGATCTAATTAGTGAAGTGCATAGGCAGGTTTTAAATCATAGTCTAACTTAAAGCCTTATAACACTTTATTATTCCAATAAAGTAATTAGCAACAGTTATTAGTTCAAAGGATTATTTACTCTTTTATCATCTAGGCCACATCACAGAGCTGCTTGTGCTCAGCTGAGAAAAACAAATGAGAGAAAACTAGAACGTGACAACACCGCATTTTGGAACATGAACTCCAGCTGGCAGCTACTGGAGTAAGTATGCTGTTCAATGCAAAAATATTACAATAGAACAGGCAGGTTCTCTGAAAGAGGATTGAGAAGGGGTGAGGGGAAGAAAGAAAAAAGAAACAGGGGGAAGGACAGATAAGGAAACCCCTATTCTAACACCCAGATCCACTCCTGGGGAACACTACTATAAACTGGCAGAACACTAAGATAGTATTAAATGTCCAAAGATTGTCCACCCTTGCCATGTGGAAGACAGGATGTGGATAAAAAACAAAGACTGTCCACCCATTTATGGTGGACAGGATATGAAAACAAATGTGCTCAAATGTAAAGAAGGCAAGGAGCAGAAATGGCAGTAAGAACAGAATATTATGTGTACTTCTTGCAGGGGCCAGAAACTGGCTCTTCCATTAATCTGGGTAGCATTTCCAGTCACTTACTATATAAAAAACCTTGTGTTTTTCTGACTCCAAATAGATTTTCTTTCTGGACACGGTCAGAAATCAGTATGGAAAAGGTAGTTCGTTCCTCTGGCTGTAGACTCACTGCCTAAACTTTGAAGCCCCATGATTTACTGTCATGAGTGGTGTTGGGCAAGATGGAGACAAACTGACAAGGAGATCCTGGCCCTTTGGAGCCTGTCATCTTCCATTTCTGACCTATCCTAAACAACTAAACCCTGTAGATGTTCAACAACTCAGAAAACTATCAAAAGCTACTGGAGGCTACCAAGAAACCCATACCTTAACTACTTATTTTTAAACATTCTGAATGACTCATGTTATAAACTAATGTGTTTTCAAATTTAGCTCACTCTTAACACCTTTTACACACTACTGTTTAAGTCATGTTTTTGCCTCTCCAATCAAATCCTTAGCTCCTTGAGGTCAGGAACCAAGTCTTCGAATTTTATCACCGTACCTGAAAGTGGCTGGCACAAAGCTGGGCTCTAGATATTTGTAGCTGAAAACCAAATTAACAAATTTGTCATTCTGAATACCACCATCAGAATCACCTGGGAAGTTTGGTGAAATTGAATTTTCAGGATGTCTGGGAGAGAGGCTCAGGATGTACATTTTAAATAAGCCCTTTAGAGATTCTTTGGCACATAGAAGTTTGGGAATGAGAAAGTGCTGTTACATACAAATAAACATTGATATGCCTAAATTATGTCTCAGACAAAATATGAGTATGTGTGAACAAAATGAAGTTTAAATAACTTTCCAGTCTCTTCTTGCCAATCTCTCCTCTCTTCCTTACCTGAATCATTCTCCCTGGATGAAATTCTGATCAAGCCCCTCCTTTGCTCAGAAGCTTACTACAGGAAAATGAAGTCCACAGTTGAAAGCTGACTATTGAATTTTTACAACCTGTTAGCAATCAACATAACTTTTTAATTTTGAGCACAAACTCTGGAACCAGAATGAATGAGTTAAAATCTCAAATACTCTAGTTATTAGCTAAATGACCTCTAAAGAGTCTCTTAACCTTTCCGTGCCTCATACATTCCCCTGCTCATACAAGAGTCCATACTATAGTCTCATTTATTAATTCCTGCTCTTTGGACATTTTTCCATATTCTCATGTTGTTCTCTTCATCTGTAATGCAATTTCACAACATCTCTGGGTCAAAAGCATCCAACTGACAAGATCCAAATCAATTGTCACTTAAAAAGTCTAACCCTTCCCACCCAAATTAATCTTTCTTGTCTCTGTGCATTAGTGTGACTTTTGTTTGTGCAAGTTTTCTCATCTCCCAGACTATAATTTCCCTCAAGAGGCTGTTAGAGTTCAAACTGTGTGGTTTACAGGGTGAGACTGATCTGGGTTCCAAACCTGGTCATCCCTGAGGCTCATAGCCTCACATTTCCCATTCATCAGTCTAGGATAATAACAGTAACATCGAAGTGCTGTTGAGAGGCTTAACTGACAAACTCTATCCATAGATACTCAAAAAGAGTTTGTTGTATAGTATTATAATTATCAATAGCGGTATTCACTGAGCAGTGGCTGTGTAGTCAGTGCTAGTGTCAAACGCTGGAGGAAAAAAAACTGTCTTGGAGAAGTACAGTTTTTCCATCAAGTTTATGGAGATACCCAGGGAAATGCTGAGCACATTGGTCAGGACATACCCCAAGTGGCTGTTTATAAAGCTGAACTAACAAAACAAAACCATCAGCACGTGCAGTCTGAGCTGGCAACTGGGTGTGCCTTGGGGGACAGCGCGCAAAGCTCCTCCTTATTGGCTCTTCGGACGGTGACATCAAGACCCCTAAAAGACCAACCAATGGGCTTTGGCAGGAGGACCCACCGCCGACAGTTGAGGACTTGACAGCTTCTAGGCTCCAGATTTCTTTTCACCAAAATTGAGAGGCTGCTACCCGCCCCGCAAGATATCCTTAAATAGACACAACCCACTTTCCCATTTGCTTCCACCCACTTTTTAATAAAAGAAAATGCTCTTTTGTACAAAATCGGATTTCTGAGCCGTGAGGCTCGGCATCAGAAGAGCCCAGCCCAAGTACTCGGAGTTTCCCTTTGCCCCCATTCTGCGCTTCCCATTATCCTATTATAAAAGGAGTTAACAAATCACTCTGCCTTGGGGCAAGAATGTGCCCCGGCAGTTAAGACTGTAAGTTAAACCAGGAGGTTATCAGGAATTCGGTGCAGTCTGGCTGAGATGCTCCAGGCTGTGGTGCAGACAGGCGCCCCGCTATCCCCCTCCAAAATTTACAGCAGTGATGCTCCTTCCATCCGACCCTAGGAGCTCCTGGAGTGAGTGGCTCTGACCCTGACCCCCGAGAGGGCTCAAGCGAGTCCCAGCGACCGGCTGTGCTGACGTGGGGCTCCGAGAAGGTATGGAGAAGTTGGCCGAGATGAGATCCGCACCCCGCGGTCAAGACTGGCACCGCTCAAGAAAGGCCCCTACACCTTCTCCAACCCCGCCAGGACGGCGACGGCTACACCAAAGGGATTCCACCTCCGTCTTCCACACCACTTCCCGAAATCATGCCTGAGCCGCTCACTCATCACCCCCAGCCGTGCCGCGGCTTACCATTCCGTTCGTCCCAGGGCCAACCTGGCCGTGGCCCCCAGCCCCGACCCCTGCGGAAACAGAGGAAGTAGAGGCCTCCCTTCCGGAAGTAATTTTGGACCCTCTGCAGAGCACGCCTCCAGGCCGCGATCATAGAGCAGAGGCCGAAGTCGTTTCTAACCCCCTTAACCCCGCGACCTCCTCGCTGCCTAGAGCGGCCTCTCCCCGGCGGAGGAAGCGGGAGCATGCGTACCGCCGCCGGTCCCTCCCCTTCCTCTTCGCACATCCACCGAGGACCTGGGCTTAAGAGTTCCGTCCGTAGGCTAGGGATACTGCAGGGTGGCTGTTTCTGTGTCCGGAGGATACAGATTTGCCCAGAAATTAAGGAAATATTACAAGACCAGCTGTACTCACCCCAGTTTTTTTTCTTTACATTTTGTGCGGAAAATTACAGGGCCATAGCTAAAGAGCCATTTGTTAAGAATCAGTGAGATGTGGTTGCTCACGTCTGTAATTCCAGCACTTTGGAAAACCAAGCGGGAGTATCGCTTGAGCCCAGGAGTTCGAGACCAGCCTGAGCAACATAGCTAGCACACCCCACCCCACTCCGCCGCCTCTATTTTTTCTTTTATTTTAAATTAGCCAGGCTTGGTAGTTTGCGCCTGTAATCCCAGCTACTGGGGAAGCTGACAATCTCTGGAACCCAAGAGTTTGAGGTTGCAGACAGCTATGATGATGCCACTACACTCTAACTCCGAAAAAGAGTGAGACTGATCCCCCCAATAAAACGAAAAAATAAAGAATTGTAACAAAAATTATCACCACGTTTTATCCCCCAGCACGTTGGTCTTTTGAGAACTCATGCTCATGATCTGTTTTAAGTCGCTGCCCTGGAGATGGCTAAAGTGCTACTTTGAGATGGCATTTTCTTTTCTACCTATCAAATTGACAAAGATCAAAAATCTTGGTAATCTTTTCACCAATTACCATGATAGCACAGGGAGTATGTGAACTCATTCTGAAAGATAATCTGGCAGTAAGAATGAGCATTTTAAAACATTGTGGTAGAAGATACATAAAATTTACCTTTTAACCATTTTTAAGTAAGTGGCATTAAGTACATTTACATTGTTGTACAACTGTCACCACTATCCATCTCCAGGATTTTTTTATTTTACCAAACCGAAACTCCCATACCCTTAAACATTTATTTATATTAATCACAAATTTACTTTACACGTCTCATACGTTGTCAACACTGATCCTCAACACACTACCAAGAAATTGATAGGGGCGGCGCTGTGGCTCAAAGGAGTAGGGTGCCGGCCCCATATGCCGGCTAAAAACTGCAAAACCCAGCCCCTCTCAAAAACTGCAAAAAAAAAAAAAAATTGACATTTAGTACGGTTAAATATGTTGTCTAATTGGCCAACCTGGTCTTTGAAAACAGGTCTTCCAACCAACTTCATAATCAGCTTTTATGAAAGACCAAGGTGAATTCATTCACTGAACTCAGGCTTACTGAGCGTCTACCACCTATCTGCTCATTGCTAGGCTTTGGGCGGCAACAGCGATCCTAAACGAACTTGCAACTCTTTAGGGAAAGACTTCACATGCACCCGCCATAATAGTCCCAGTAGTTAATGCAGTAGATAAAGGTCTAGGTCTTGGCTTTGCTTTCCCTGCTCACTAGGTAACTATTATTCTCTGTTGCAGCACCCTGCTCTTTTTCTTCATAACAACTGCTGTGTGTTTCCAAATGGCAAGTTTGATTTCCGCCTGAATTTCTCCTCTTACCTGAAGTTTAAGCTATGATGGTACAGGGACCGTGTCTTCCTGTTCATCAAAGTATCATCACCCCTATCAGAGTGATTAGCACATAATATAAGGTGACCAGATTTTAACATTGGTAAAGTGGGACACCATGGGGGGGGGGCGTTGCCTGACAACAATGCAAACTTTGATAAGCACTTTTCCATAATCAAGGTGACCAGATTTTAACATTGGTAAAGCGGGACACCAATGTGGGATGGGGGCGGGTGGCTATAGGCTGAGCTGTTTATGGTTAGGGACCCTCTAGAGAGGAAGGGCTACTTGTTTGTTCCAGACAGTTTGGCTCCTTCTGAGCTAATTGTCCATGCCTAGAAGCCAGGGAGGGAGCGGGTATCCTTCTGTTACCGATTCCACCTGGGCAACCTTGCCTAGGACGGCAGTAGGGAGTTTACATTAGCCTTTTTATTTCCAAATGAGGTTACATTAACCTCTTCGTTCCCAAATGGAGATACATTAACCTTTTCAGCAGCCGAAAACCGTATATTCCCTTCCCATTCTCCCGCTGTTCCCTAGCTTGTCATGCATTCTTTCCAAAAATCGGGACTTTTTTAAAACACCATGGGACGCAAGACAAATTGTTAAAAATCGGGACTGTCTCGCCCAAAGCGGGACGTCTGGTCACCTTAACATAATAGGAACTCAGTAAATATTTGCTGGCTGACGGACGTCAGGACACGCCATGTCTTCGTCTAAACTGAACACCAGCAAATTAGACCACTCCTTGGCTACAGGGATAGCCACGCCCCTCCTCGGTCAGCGGAGGCGTGGAAGTAGCACACCCTTGGCCCCACCCTCGACGTCGACGCAGGCGCTGACGTAGGAGCTGCCGCAAACCCAGCGGGCGCGCGCTGTTTCCGGAAGTAGTCTCGGCTGTGTTGGCTGCTGCTGCTTCAGCGGCTGCTGCGGCAGCCACGGAACTCTGGGAGTGGAACAGCTGAGGCTGGCCCGGGTAGGCCAGGATTCCGGCCACTCTGCAGAATGGAGATAATCAGGAGCAGTGCGTGTCCGCGTACCCACCCCTTCACTCCGGCCTGCTAGGCCTGGACCGCGGTCGCGTCTCCACCCTCCACCCCGGCCTGTTAGGCCCAGAGCACGAGGGGCCTGTCCGCTGTGCCAGGGGCTGAGGCAGCGCCTCAGGGCTTTGGCCCCTGCTTCTCTTGGGGCAGGGACTCGCTACGGACCATGCACCCCTAGGGGCCTTGTCCTCCGGTCCGTGCACCCTTGGGGCTTCTCCCTCTGGTCCATGCACCCCTTGGGGACCTGATTTCCTACGGCCGATGCACACCTCTGACACCTCTGAGATTTGTTCCCCGCACCCCCGGGCCCTTGGCCTCGGAAGGTCTGCGACCCTCTTTCCTTCTCCCCTTAGGAGACAGTGGGCAGGAATTTAGGCCACCGGTTCTGAGCCTCTTCTCGATTTCTCCGCAGATTTTAAGAGTAATCTTCACAAAGTGTACCAGGCCATAGAGGAGGCAGACTTCTTCGCCATCGATGGGGAGTTTTCAGGTATCCCTTTCTTGGAAGCTCAGAGCTAGCATCTGCAATGCATAGCCAAGGCTCTTTCAGTCCCCCAGCCTCTGACTTGTTATTCCTGCCAGCGGTTCCTAGCCCTTTGTAGCCTTCAGTGGGTTGCACAAGTGTCAACATTTCCCCTTAAACGTTTCAAAAGCATGGAAGGGGTTAAGAGATGGCGGTGGATTTGCGATTGGTCTTTTGAGGATTGCAGATAGAGATTATGGTTTTGGTGCTGCTTAAAAGTTTGACATGTACGTGGAGGAAGCTTTGAGGATTAGGGTCAGGCTCCTCCCCCCCCCTTGTGATAAAGTACATATACAATTTACCTATTAATTATTTTTAACTGGTTTTACAACTCACTTTGCAGTGCTAGCATCACTATCCATCTCATGGTTTTCATCTTCCTAAATGAGACGCCTTACATTGAACTCTCCATTCGTCCCTTCCGGAAGCCTCTAACAACCATCATTTGTCTTTATGAATTTGACTATTGTAGAGTAGTCATATGCTCCCTATACATTAAATATTTGTTCTTTTGTAATGGGCTAGAATCAGGCTTCTACAGATAAACGAGGATATTCCTTTATCCATTAGGAAAAGTGTTCATTGCCTACGTAGGCAGGTGCGTTAGTGTGTGTTATACTTTACCAACACTTACAATTACAAGATTTTTTATTTTTCACAATTACAAGTTTTTTTATTTTTCCTTTTTGGGGGGGGGAGCAAAGACTACTTTTTTAATTGTTGATATCTGTGGACCACTTCCTTTGGTACAGAGACCACTTTTTTTTTTTTTTTTAAGAGACAAGAGTCTCACTTTATCACCCTCAGTAGAGTGCGGTGGTGTCACAGCTCACAGCAACCTCCACCTCCTGGGCTTAGGTGATTCTCCTGCCTCAGGCTCCCAAGTAGCTGGGGCTATAGGTGCCCACCAAAACGCCTGGCTATGTTTTGTTACAGTTTGGCTGGGCCCAGGTTCATACCTGCCACCTTTGGTATATGGGGCTGGTGCCCTATTCACTGAGCTAAGATGCTGCCCAGATACCACTTTTATTATGTGATTTTACATGTTTAAAAAAATCCTAGCTCTTCTAAGGAATCCATGTTGGGGTAAATGGTGGTCATTGATTTTAATCATGCAGTTTCTAGTCGGAGTCAGTTCCTTAGGAGGCTAAGAATTTTCACCAAAAATATTTTTTTCTTGACCTTGAAAATACTTTTGTTTTATAGATGCTGCTCCAAACTGTTGACCGAGACTGGTACTCTAGCAATAATATGCTTATGGATTTTTTGATGTTTGATCGTGCATTAATCCTTTAGAAAGCAGCAAAATTTGTTCAAGCACATAGCTTATTTTCTTAAATGATTACGTTGTTTTGAACCCCATTTTAGACACTGGAGCTGCCCATTTTCAAGTTGAAACATTCACATCTCCAAATTCATTATTACAGAGTTTAGCTTGGTGGCCAGTTAAGTTAATGCTAATTTTGAAAAACTGAGATAGGGAGCATTTCCAATCAGTCTTAATTCGTGATATGAAATAATGGAGGCAATTGAATGGTTGACTAACATTTTTATATTTACTAGTAAGTTAAAAACTTATTTCTTAAAATCTAGGAATCAGTGATGGACCTTCAGTCAGTGCATTAACAAATGGTTTTGACACTCCTGAAGAAAGGTATCAGAAGCTTAAAAAGGCAAGTAGATAATGCTAGGAAATCTTTTTCTTTCTCATGTTGGTCCTCTTTATGTTAAATTATAGACAAATGTAATTATTAAACTTGCACATTAAGGTTTTCCAAGTGGAGTACTTCTTCTCAAACCCAGCCAGGAATTGATATTTAAAACAGCAAAAATAATTGTTTGCTGGAAAATATTTTGGGAAAAGTTTAGTATTTTTGATGTTAATTTGATTTATAGGAAATAAGATGTGATTATTTTAATCATTTGGCAGTGGATCTAACACAATACTCTGGATAGGCACTTGATTGGGAAAAATATTAAGAGAGATATATAAATCAATAATGCTCTTGATTCATAATCTAGAAGTATTCTGCCAAAGTTGAGTAATTCAGAAAGCCTATCAGTTTGAGAATACTACTACTCATATTGAATATGCAGCACTATTGTGACAGATGTTTTATTTCCCTTTTCCAGCATTCCATGGACTTTTTGCTGTTTCAGTTTGGCCTTTGCACTTTTAAGTATGACTACACAGATTCAAAGTAGGTTGTTTTGACAAATGGTGGGAATTCTTCTTTTGTGCATGGTGTATCCCTCTAACTTTCCTTTTGTCTCATTTTCCCAGGTATATAACGAAGTCATTTAACTTCTATGTTTTCCCAAAACCCTTTAATAGATCTTCACCAGATGTCAAGTTTGTTTGTCAGGTTAGTAGCATAATTGAGTTTTTTCTTTTATGGATTGGTGATAAGGCAACGTAGAAATATGGAATCCAAATTCTCTTTACAATTTGGTTTTACCACTAACTTTGGGCTTTGGGAAAATTAGTTTTGCCTGTCTGACCTTTGGTTTTAGGATTAATGATACTGTAATCTTACAGTATCAGAATTAATTAAGATTTAGAATTAATTAAGGAACAAGACAAGCAGAGAGAAATCAAAAGGTGAGCTTTGTTATTCATAAAGCTGAATTCAATGCCAGGCATGGTGGCTCATGCCTTGAATCCCAGCACTCTGGGAGGCTCAGGCAGGAGGATCACCTGAGTTGTAGACCAGCCTGAACTAGAGTGAGATCCCATCTCTAAAAACAGCCCAGCATTGTGGTGGGCATGGTAGTCTCAGCTACTTGGGAGACTGAGGCAAGAGGACTGCTTGAGCCCAAGAATTTGAGGTCGCTGTGAGCCAGTCATGACTCTAGGGCACTCTACCAAGGGTGACAAAATGAGACTTTGTCTCTAAAAACAAACAAAAAAATAAAGCTGAATTTGAGAACATGGCTTCCTACCTCTACTTGAGATTTTTAATATATTACCTCCAGGTTGAACTTACATATCAGGACTTGTAGGCTTCTCTCCTATCCCCTTCTCCTTGCACCCACTCCATGGATAGCATGTTACATTCTGGAAGAGCAGAGTGTGTGTGTATTCAATCCAAAAAGAGAGAACCCAGAAGGGGTTCCTTTTACCACTCAATTCCTTTTCCCAAGTTCACCAACTTGGAAAGAGAAGGTGAAAAAAGGTGACTATTTCCTCTTAAGGGGAGAGCTTACTTTTGGGTCAAGGTAAGGAAGCAGGGAACTTCTCATTAGAATATGCACTCTAAGGTTGGTGTAGCTGACAATTCTGAGAGGTAGACACCCAGTAAATAACAGGTTTCTCTTTCAGTGTTCTTGATTTTCTGTTGTAATGGATAAGCAGAATGCTAATAAGTGGTATGAGCGTGTGGATATGTGATTAAAAATAAGTAATCTTTTCTCCCTTAGAATCTGCTCCCTGTCATGTCTCCCACATTCCTTTGAGTCTTGCCATCTTTCTTTTTTCTTGCAAGTAAGTGGTAATGCAATTAGGAAAGCCTGGAGGATAAGAGAAAAGGTGAAGATAATTTTAGTCTTATAGCCAGTTTTCTTATGTTAGCAAAATAAACGATAGTTGACATTTCTTTTACCCTACAATCAGTCAGTAGCTCTTTACCAGTCACCCAGTATTGGTACATTTTCAGTGAGCGATATTTTTCAATAGGCCTGGTTTGGAAATTGGTGTGGATGTAGTTTTCTAGCAGTACCAAGAACTGAAAATTACTTTAAAAGTGGGTTTCATGGCTTTGGCCACAGGATGCTTTTATCAAAAAAGAAATGGCAGAGAAAAGGTTAGACTCTGACCTTGTGAATTGTATGGATAAGGTAAATGTATCTTTGGATTTTCTTCCTCTTGTTTCTCACTTAAGGTGTTTTTTGTTCTGTTTAAAATTCTGTTATTGCAGCTAGCTGCCATCTCACAAGGGGGTTGGGTTTTAGAGTCAGCGAGTGGGGTAAAAATTATGTTGAAAGTCATTCTCAAAAAACTCTTAGCACCTTTAAAGTATACAGGATTGGAGGGCAAAGCAACTTAATCTGTTCTCTGAGAAATAAGTATCTATACACACAATGAGACACACTGTATGCAAGATGTGGAGAAATGTGCTGACAGAACCACATAGACTCCCAGAAATGTTCTTCTCAAATAGAATGATAGGCAGAGTAGCATGACATTTACGTAGCTTTTGTTTCTCCTCCTCCATTTTCTTTATTCTTTTGCCTTTTTCTCGCTGAACAGCTGTAAAACTCATGGAAGATAGTACATATATGGTTGTGAAAAATCAAAACAATACTGCTATGTTTAGAGTAACACATGAATGTCTTTCCTTATACCCTTCCCCGTGCTACTTCCTTCACATTTCACTGTTTCTAGCTTTTATGATATATATACCCACATACTTCTCCACACACACATAATTTTAGCATTTTTGTTAATGGAATCCTAATATTCATATTGTATATACCTTGCATTTTCCGTTCAACAGAATGCACTTCATAATATAGGTGTGTATAATTGTTTAGTCAGTTCATTAATTGGAATTTAGTGGCTTTCCAACGGTTATCAACAGTGCTGTAATCAACATTCACGTGCAGTATATTTTTTAGTATACTTAGGAATTTTTCTGTAGGATAGACTTCCTGGAAAGGGAATTATTAAGTCATAGGGGATGTGCATTTAAAATTGTAAGTGCCTCAAATTGTCCTCCCAAATACCCATGCTTATCTCTTGAATCTTGAAAATGTTACATTTAGGACAAATCAAGGGTATTGGATAGTAAAACACAAATAGTTCTAGTGTAGTTGAAAGGTTTTCTGAAATTGCAATAAAATATACATAATAAAATTTACCATTCTAACCAATTTTTAAAAATTTATTAAAAATAATTTTTTTAAGAGACCAGAGTTTTGCTGTGTCACCTAGGCTGGAGTGCAGTGGTCCAGTCCTAACTTACTATAACTTCTAACTTCTAGGTTTAAGTGATCTACCCACCTTAACCTCCTGAGTGGCTGGGCTACAGGCATTTACCACCATAGCCAGTAATTTTTTTATTTTTATATTTTGTAGAGACAGGGTCTTATTGTATTGTTCAAGCTGGTCTTAAACTCTTGGCTTCAAATTACCATCTTACCTTGGCCTTCCAAAGTGCTGGGATTACAGGCATGAGCCAGTGCACCCAGTTTAAATGTATAGTTCAGTGGCATTAAATGCATTCACATTGTACAACTCAGTATTGTTTTGTTTTGATTAGAAAATAAATTGTTTTGAAGAAGGAACAGATGAATCTTTGACTCTGGACTTAATATGAAGAAGAAAAGTGGAGTTTTTTTGGAGACTAGTACAAGGACAGAAATGTCTTTTCACAATCTGTCTTTTGGTGCCTCTAAAATTTTTAAGTGGGCAGAATTGTAAGGATGCTCAGGTGTGATAGACAGAAAGGAGTCTGGTAGATCAAGCTGAAAGACATTGAATCTTGATTTAGGACAGAATACAAAAAGAAGCGGAGGTGAAGAAATAGTGCTTCTTTAAAGTATAGAAATCCTGAATATGGTAGAAAATTATACAGATGTAGCCCAGTTTGTGTGTGCCTATTTGTGGAAAGATTCATTCCTTCCTTCCTTCCTTCCTTCCTTCCTTCCTTCCTTCCTTCCTTCCTTCTTCCCTCCCTCCCTTCCTCCTTCTTTCTCTCTCTTTCTATTTTTTATTTTTTTGAGACAGAGTTTCAAGCTGTTGCCCTTGGTAGAGTGCTGTGGCATCACAGCTCACAGCAACCTCAAACGCTTGGGCTTAAGTGATTCTCTTGCCTCAGCCTCCCAAGTAGCTGGGACTATAGGTGCCCACCAGAATGCCCAGCTATTTTGTTGTTATTGTTGCAGTTGTCATTGTTGTTTTACCTGGCCCAGACTGGGTTCCAACCTGCCAGTCTTGGCATATGTGGCCAGTGTCCCTCTCTTTCTTTTCTTGACAGAGTCTCACTTTGTCGCCGTAGTAGAGTGAGATGGTATCATCACAGCTCACTCCAAACTCAAATTCCTTACCTGAAGCAACCCTCTTGTTTCAGTCTTTCAAGTAGCTGAGACTACAGGTGTGCACCACCATGCCCCACTAATTTTTCTTCTTTTAGTAAAGACAGGAGTCTCTATCTTGCTCAGGCTGGTGTTGAACTCCTGAGCTGAAGTGATCCTCCTAAGTTGGCCTCCTAGAGTGCTAGGATTACAGGTGCAAGCCACCATGCCCAGTCACAATTATCTTTTTATATCTCACCTTGTTTAAAAAAGTCTTTGGGTTGGCTAGTAAAGATTACACTACACAGTAGAATCTTAGTAAGTTGACCACCCAAGGGACTAACTGGTCAACATACAGAAGTGATCAACATAAAGCACTAGGCCTAGTGGTGCATGTCCAGTCTGTGAAAATTAGGTCAACTTAAGAAGGTAGTCAAGGTTGACAGGTGGTCAACTATGGAGTTCTACTGTATTTTGATGTAAGCTTTTTAAAAATAAGTAAATGAGAAATTGAAAGGGAAATTATATGATTACTTGAGCTAAAGAAAGTCTCAATTGTTTGTCTCTGAGTTCCCTAGCAGCAAAGAAAAGAGGAAATACAGTGTCAGTTCTGTGGTCCATAGGATTAAAACAATCTAGGGCTCATGATCAGTATAGCTTTTCCCAGAATAGAGACTTCCCTGTGTTCAGTCACATCTCTGAAGTGAATACTATGATAAGTTTAATTGGGAATGTTTGCTACAATGTCCTTTGATCTAAACCGATGGTAAAATGTTAGAGAATAGTTCAGTATAGTAATGTTTCCTCTCATTAGTCAGTTTGAGTACAAACTTTGATTTTGCAATACTTGTGTACCACCTATAATAGTGAGATTTTTATTTAAATTTGCTTATATGACTTTTTCTCCTGCTGTGTAGATGCCTAGTAATGGAATTGCAGGATCTAATGTAAGGTCTATTTTGAGTTCTTCGAGGCGTCTCCATATTTTCTTTCCAAAGAGGCTGTATTAGTTTGCAGTCCCACCAACAGTATAAAAGTGTTCCCTTCCCTCTGATGAGGAATTTGCATAGTTTTTATTACCCTGGATGGAGTTGAAATACATTCTTCTTAATAAAGTATCACAAGAATGGAAATGAAAGTATCCACTGTACCTGATGCTAATTTGAACCCAATAGATGATTTAATACATGCCTACATAAGAGAAAAGTTTGGGGGTGGAGGTAGAAGGGTTTGGTGTGCTCCCACTAAATGAGCACAATATAAGGGTGTATGGCACACCTCTTAGGCGTAGGACACAACTACAACAAGGACTCCACCTAACAAATGCAAGCAGTGTTGCCTAATTGTTTATACCCTTACAATCTGAAATAAATACATAAATTCAGAGAGAGAAAAAAAAATGAAACTAAATTTGCTTACATGTTTCTGCTTATCTTAGGGTTTTTTGCTTTTGTTTCTGTTTTTTGTGGCACTTTTTTTTCACTTTGTTGCTCTGCGTAGAGTGCCATGACATCATCATAACTCACGACAACTTCAAACTGTTAGGCTCAGGCAGGCCTCTTGCTTCAGTTTTTCTATTTTTAGTAGAGACAGGGGTCTTATTCTTGCTCAGGTCTTGAACTCCTGAGCTCAAATATTCCACCCACTTTGGCCTCCCAGGGTGTTGGATTATAGGTGTGAGTCACCATGCCTGGCCTATTCATCCTAGGTTTGAGATAAGTTTGTTTAGTAAGGCTTGTTACTGGAAACTTCTCTGTCTTGATCTTGAACATTAAAAACATCCAATTAAGGGCAGCGCCTGTGGCTCAAAAGGGTAGGGCGCTGGCCCCATGTGCTGGAGGTGGTGGGTTCAAACCCAGCCCTGGCCAGACTGCAAAAAAAAAAAAAAATCCAATTAAGATTTTGGGGGCCAGGTGTAATTTTAACATTTTGCAAGGCTGAGGTGGAAAGATTTTGTGAGACCAGGTGTTTGAGATCAGCCTGAGCAAGAACAAGACCCCATTTCTACAAAAAAATAGAAAATTAGCTGTTTGTGGGTGGTGCGTGCCTGTAGACCTAGCTACTTGGAAGGTTAAGGCAAGCAGATCTCTTGAGCCCAAGAGTTTGAGGTTATAGTGAACTATAATTACCCAGCTGCACTCAAGCCTAGTTGACAAAGTGAGACCCTGTCTCAGAAACAAAAACCAGACATACACACACACACACACACACACACATACACACACCCCACCCCCAGACAAAAGAAGAGCCCAAATACTGCAAGTAGATGAATGACCCCTTGTGGAGTAGCAATCCTTCTCTCTGACCTTCCCTGTGCTGCTTCCTTGCCTGGTTGTCTTGTTTACCTCCCTATTTACTTCCCTATTCTGTTACTTCCCTATTTCTGTTCCTAAATTTGCTGCTAATGTTACCAAAATTTATGTTCTGTTTGTTCTTATTTCAGAGCTCGAGCATTGATTTTCTAGCAAGCCAGGGATTTGATTTTAATAAAGTTTTTCACAATGGTAAGATTATATGTGATTTATCATTACAGTTTATAAACCTTTTAAATGTTCTTGGGAATTAAATCTGGATTTGGTGGAAAAGTACCATTTTGTGCCTTCTATCTGAGACAGAATCTAGTTCTAGTACACTGTTTGCAACTTTAGAATTTTTAAAAACTCTTATCTTTTTGTTTTTTACTTCACTTAACTCTAATGAGCGCTTTCAAATTCCTGTTTCTTTCAAGTGTCGTTAGTTTATTCTACCACTGGTGTGACTTAACTCGTTCACTTATGGGAAATGCTTCCTTGTTTGCTTCCAGTGTGACAAGAGGTATAGTACTTTAAAAAGTAGTCACATTCCAGTAATGCTATAATAAAAACCTCCTTTTCCATTCATGCACTTATTTTATAATTGGAGACAGTTCCTTGGTTTTTCAAGGAAGGAAAAAAAAGTCTGCAAAGAGTACACAATTGCTAGGGCAGACTTACTGGGTGGCAGGCTGGTCAGCATATTGACAAAGGGACTGTGTCTAATTCATCTCAAATACCTAGTACATTCCTCTTCTATATCAGGGGCCACTAAATATTTGATGAATGAATGGAGGCATGGGTGCTGGAATATAGCATGCCAAATTGGCTTTCCTTCCTTTTTATTTATTTCCTTAATAATGTTTGAGAAAGCCTCTGCTTTTCCCAGTGATATTAAGCACCTACTACTACAGGGTCAATAGCAGTTTTAATTGTTTTCACAAATTGTTTTTATCCCCAGGGTGAATGTAGAATGAATGAGTGAGGAAAGGAAGGTTTATGGCAGTAAAAGTACTAGATTTTTCTCAAAAAAAGTACATAGAGTTCAAATAAATTGTATTTTCAGCATGGCCTTCTTACAAGTTCTGTTGACACCATGCCATATTGTTTTTAATTGCTTTGTTGGTGCTGTACCTTTATTTTTATTGATGATCTTGATTTTTAAAAATATTCAAAAGTTTTTGGAGCCAAAACTCCTTAACTTAACATAGTGGTGAATAACTAGGCAGTACAATTTGAATATTAAAGTAATTTTTAAAAATTTATCTCATACTTTATTCTAGAAGCCATTATAAAGCAGAGACTCTGGCTGGGCATGGTGGCACCTATAGTCCCAGATACTCAGGAGGTTAGATAGGATGGTCTCTGGAGCCTAGGAGTTCAAGACTGCAGGCTACACTGGTCACACCACCTTTGTGGCAGAGCAAGACTCCACCTCTAAAAATTAATAATAATTAAAAAAAAGCCAAACAGAAGCTCTAAGTTTATTTAGAGCTCTATATGGGAATAATGTAAACATCTTTTGAAAGAACTATTTTAGCCAGTATTATATGGTAGTATAGTTTCCAACCTGTTGGTTTTATTTTCATAAAAGAAGAGAAATAGTCAAACTGAAGTATGTGTCTTTCTCATTGTTTTATAGTCATGACCTTAGAGAATTCTAGGCCCAATTGAATTGATACCCAGGCCACCCTTTATTACTAAGACTTATCCCCTTGCTGTTGTAGATACTCTATAAATCTGATCTGGACTCTCCTTTCTCGTTGTTATCAAATCTTTCCATCTGGGCTCTGTAAATGCCAGACCCATGTCATTGGGCAGTCTTCTCTGAAGTTCCTGTGACTTCCTTGTTGGAAAGTAGACCAGGTGACTCTTCCTGTTGCTCTTTCCCCCTGCAGCTTTTTCTAAGGCAGGTAGTTTCACCTCTCACTCTTCTGTGTTCCTGGCCAGACCGTGTGAGGTAACTTCCATGCTTCTCCATGCCACTTCCAAAGCACCTGAATTCCCACTGTTCTCAGGGCTGTGTCACTGACTCTGCCGCCTTCTCCTTGCTGACTGGCCCATTCCCATTCTTTCCATGCCCATCCCTCTCTTCATTCACGTTCCTGTGGAAGTGACTCCAGCACCCACAGGATGATAGCAGAGGCTCTACCAATCCTTGACCGAGCCATCCACAGCGTTTGCTTTTGTCTCCCTTGACAAGCATGGTGGGTCTTGTCGTTGCTAACTGCACCTCTCCTTTCCCATCTGCAGTATTTCTTTCCTCAAGAGCACTGTCCAGTACCTGGCTTCAGTGATCTGTTGACTTCTGTTGCATTTTCACTGCCTTATTACCTTCCCCTCTTCAATACCTTCATTTTTTATTAAGTCATAACTGTGTACATTAATGTGTTTATGGGGTACGATGTGGAATGATTACATCAAGCTGGTTAACATAGTCTTCACCTCACTTACTTAATTGTTGTGTTAAGACATTTATACTCTTAATAGATTTGACATGTACCCTTGCAGTATGCACCATAGGGTGTGGTCCCACTGAAAACCCTCCTTCCACCCGACGTCCCCCCTCCCTTCCCTTTCCCCTCCTCTTCCCTCCTTCATCCTGGACTATAGTTGTGTTTTATCTTTCATGTGAAAGTGTAGGTGATTATATATTGGTTTCATAATAGTATTGAGTACATTGGGTACTTTTTCTTCCATTCCTGGGATACTTTCCTAAGAAGAATATGTTCCAGCTCCATCCATGTAAACATAAAAGAGGTAAAATCTTCCTATTTTGGCTGCGTAATATTCCATGGTATACATATACCACTGTTTGTTCATTCATGAGTCGATGGGCACTTGGGCTGCTTCCATGGCTTGGCAATTATGAATTGGGCTGCAATAAACATTCTGGTACAAATATCTTTGTCCTAAAATGATTTTTGCTCATCTGGATATATACCTAGTAGAGGAATTGCAGGATTGAAGGGCAGGTCTACTTTTAGTTCCCTCGGTGTTCTCCAAACTTCTTTCCAAAAGGAACATATGACTCGGTGCCTGTGGCTCAATCGGCTAAGGCGCCAGCCACGTACACCTAAGGTGGCAGGTTCGAATCCCCAGCCCAGGCCCGCCAAACAACAATGATGGCTGCAACCAAAAAATGGCCGGGCATTGTGGCAGGCGCCTGTGGTCCCAGCTACTTGGGAGGTGGAGGCAGGAGAATCGCTTA
>CAUYQV010158355.1:0-10967 GCA_963574575.1 Galagoides demidoff | reverse complement strand
CTTCATTGTGGTTTTTATTTGAATTTCCCTGATGATTTGTTGAATCATTTTTAATTTCAAGTTATTGAATTTTTTAAATTTCAAATTAATATGAGGGTAGTAATTTTTAGGGTACATTGTTTTCCATTCTAAGGTAAAGTTCAAGGTGTAGTGGAGCCCTTCACCCAGGGGGCGTGCTGAACACCCTCACGTGGTGTACATTCTGTTGAGATCCCACCAATCACCTTCTTCCCTCCCCTCCCCCCTCCTCTTCTTCCCCACCCTCCAACCAAGATAGGAAACAAATTCATGGCTCATTACCCCGTAATCTACTCCCACCCTTTGCCAATGACCTCATTAGTTAGGAAGTATTACTAACTGGTTTTCAAATGAAGAAGAGATTCAATAATTTCAACAAGACCCTATAGCTCGTAGGTACCCAAGCTAGGATTTGGATCCCATAAAGAGGTAGGTTTTAGGATCAAATGTGATAGGGATAAAGTGGCTGGAGCCTAGGAAACATTAGTTTCCTTTCTGCCTTCCTCTTACTATATGTTTCATATATACAAAATATAATATATATATATATATGCTGTCTATTGAGTATTAAAATTGTAATACTAAATACATATGGATAACATTTTTTATCTTGTATATCATGCCTCTTGTAATTGCAGAGACATGACCTTAGTACTACATTTTTAATACAGTTTTTTTCCTCTCTTAAAATGTGGATACATTTTTTGGCACCCTCTGTGTGTGTGTGTATGTGTGGTTCTGTGTATACCATGTGTATATGTCTCCATGGCCATATCCATATATATATGGATGCATATACTTGCTACACACTCCATGTGTAGTTTATAGTATGGGGAGACATAAAGTTCGATGTGCAATATTAGTGTCACCTAATTCTTTGTACCCTCAATGAATCCCAAACAATAAAAATAAACATAAATAAATAATAAAATTTGGGCTTATCAACTAAAAAAACAGTTTATGTGCAATTTTAAGTTATGACTATTTTAAACTGCACACGAACTTTCTATCCACCCTGCATAGATGTGCACAGTGCATGTTATATATACCGTAGAACTCCGTAAGTTGACCACCCAAAGGACTGTAACAAACTGGTCAATGTATGGAGATGGTCAACAGAAGGAACCGGGCCTCCTGTATTGAAATGTACAGGTGATGCATGTTGGGTCTATGAAAATTAGGTCAACTTAAGGAGGTGGTCAATGCAAGGAGATGGTCAGCTATGGAGATTCTACTGTAGCATACAGAATGGAATGCAAAAATGCATAAAAATGATCCCTATCCCAACACAAAGAAAGGAAAAACATTTGAACCAATGGCTATCTCAATTACCCTGATTTGCTCACTATGCTTATATCAAAATATGGCATCTACCTCAGAAATACATACAACTATATGTATCAATAAAAATATTAATAACTGGCTCAGCACTTGTAGCTCAGTGGTTAGGGCATGGGCCACATACACCAGGGCTGGTAAGTTTGAACCCGGCCCGGGCCTGCTAAACAACAATAGCAACTACAAAAAAAAAAAAAAATAGCCGGGTGTTGTGGCAGGTGACTTTAGTCCCAGCTACTTGGGAGGCTTGAGGCAAGAGACTCGCTTAAGCCCAAGAGTTGGAGGTTGCTATGAGCTGTGACACTACGGCACTCTACCCAGGGTGACATAGTGAGACTCTATCTCAAAAAAACAAAAATTAACAACAACAAAAAGCGATCTCTGATGTTGATCCGCCAGCTCCCCAAGGACCTTGGTGGGGTTTTGCAGAGAGAGGAGAGAGCACTCACAGGCCTGTGCCAGAATCTCCAGCAACCTCAAGCTCAGGCAAAACCAGAGCCCTGGTGCCTCAAAAACTGCAGATAGAAGTTTTGTGGGGCCTCAGCTCAGATTCACTCTCTACCCACAGGCACAGGCTCCAAAACCAGAGATCTAAAGGAAGGAAAATGAGATGGAAACAAGATGTGTTATGTAGACGCAGAGTCAGGAAGAAAGTGCAGGGGCAGCAGAGTCTACACAGGCGGAAGGCAGGGCGACGGGACAGTGAGCGCCCAGATCCCCACACAGACCTGATTAAAGGGCTGTGCTTCTACTCTGCCTTCCCTGGGCAGCCTTGAGCAAGTTATTTTGACCTCTCTGGGCCTCAGTTTCCACACCAGCAGGTTGAGAGGTAATGACAACTCTTTCATTGTCAGGACAAATATTCCCCCAGATTACATCAGAATGGGCTCCTGGGCAGCATCCATTCTGAATACCGACACCCCAACTGCAGTAACAGATTATTATGTATGTTCACTCTTACCTTGGCTTCCAGAGTTATTTAGGGCAGAGCTCTTGGCTCAGTGCCTGTCACATAGTCATAAATGTGAGGCCCCCACCCTTCAGCAGTAGCGGTCCTAAGTATCTCGCTTGCCATCGGGCCATTGTCTACAGGTAGACAAATCCCGCCTAGACAGCGAATGTTCTGTTGTGCCAGACAGTGCCAGCTGGGTCTAGGGCCTTGTCAGAGACCTCACAATTAGTCTGCGTTCTGGAAGACAAGTTCTGCTGTGGTCCCGGGGGGATGTTGGAAAACTGACCCTGCAGGTTCAATTTGAAAAGCATTAATGCTATAAAGTATTTCAGTTCTAACCAAGGAGAGCGAGAAAGCTGTGAGTACCCAACAGATGTGGGGAATGGGGAATTGCTGTCTCCATGGGCTTGATTGCAGGGAATTGGTTCTTGTTCAAGAGGCAGTTAGCTACAAGGGTGAGAGGCAGATTTACAACCTGGAAAATGTACTGGGGTGAGTGCCTAGGAAAGAAATTAGCATCATCAAACAGCAGCAAGAGCTGCCATAGAGTGAACTTCTCCACACTCAGAATCGTGGTGGGTGCCTTATTGTTGAAGACTAGCAGTGGCGGCAGCAGCAGCAGTAGTAACAAGACGCACAGACTGAGCTCATTCCTTCCACCAGCCATCACCCAGCCCCTGAGTGCTTGACAAATGTCTCCTTTCAGAAAATGCTTACACCACCTGCCTGAGACCAGCTTTCACTGTAGGAAGACAGTGGGGCCCAGGGAACTGAACAGTGGCTCTGTAGGGCTGGAGCTGGAGCCCCATCTTCCTGCCTCTAAAGACTCTCTCTTAAGTACTCCACACACAGAGTTTCCACCACGCTGCATTTGGTGAAGAGAAAGCAGTTGCACCTAGTAATCAGAGCAACTTCTCTGTGCTTTCTGCACTCGACCACAGAGCTGGTGGGATGAAGAAAGATACAAGTGGGCCCGGGGAAGTGGCTCATTCCTATAATCCTATAGGTAATTTGGCAGGAGGATCACTTGAGCCCCAGGAATTGAGACTGTCCTGGGCAATAGTGAGACCCTGTCTGTAAAAAGAAAAAAAATGAACTAAGTACGGTGGTTTATACCTGTATTCCCAGCTACTTGGGAGGCTGAGCCCAGAGGATTGCTTGAGCCCAGGATTTTAGGGTTGCAGTGAGCTATGATGAGAATCTCACTCCAGCCTGGGTGACAGAGTGAGATTCTGTCCCAAGAAGAAAAGATCAGGAAAGGAAAGACAGGGGAGGGGAGGAGAGGGGAGGAAAGGGGAGGGGAGGAGAGGGAAGGGGAGGGGAGGGGAGGAGAGGGAAGGAAAGGGGAGGGGAGGGAAGGGGAGGGAAGGGAAGAGAGGGAAAGAAAGGGGAGGGGAGGAAAGAGGAGGGGAGGGGAGGAAAGGGGAGGGAGAAAAAAGGGAAAGAAAGGAGGGAGGAACAGAGCGAGGGAGGAGAAACAGAGAGGAAGGAAGGGAGGGAGGGAGAGAGGAAGGAAGGAAGGAAGGAAGGAAGGAAGGAAGGAAGTCTTAGTTTGGCTTGCTATACAAAATTGCCCTAGATTGGGTGGTTTAAACAGCAAAAATTTACTTCTCACAGTTCTGGAGGCTGGGAAGTCCTCCAGAAGGAAGAAGGAAGGAAGGAAGGAAGGAAGGAAGGAAGGAAGGAAAGAAGGAAGGAAGGAAGGATTTATGTGGAATCATTTAAAGAATCCTAGCAAATTAGCCACTCCATTTCATAACCTCCTTCCTGGGTCCTCATGTCTTTCAGCAACCTCACCAGTCTCCCAGTCTGATACAAATTGAATGTTTGCATTTCCCCCAAATTCATATATTTAAATCATAATCCCTAATGTGATGATATGTGAAACAAAACCTTTGGGAGGTGATTAGGTCATAGCATGGGTCCTCATGATGGGATTAGTGCCCCTGTGTGGTAGGAGGCCTGGGGTCCCTCCCTCTGCTCTTCACCACATGAGGACACAGTGAGAAGATGGCCACCTGCACACCTGGAGGTGGGCCCACAGCGGACACCAGAGCAGTCAGCACCTTGACCCTGGACTTCCCAGCCTCCAGAACTGTGAGAAGTAAATGTTTGCTGTTGGAGCCACCCAATCTAGGGCAATTTTGTATAGCAGCCCAAACTAAAACATAGTTTAACCCCATTATCTGGCAGATGAGGAAACTGAGGCCCAGAAAGGAAAAAGTGATGTGTCAAAGGCCACAAAGCAAGTGAGTGTCAGGTGTGAGGCTGAAACCTTGGCTTCCTGTCCCCTGGATGCCACTCTGCATACAACTCCTTCCATCCCCCTCCCGGCCTGCCGTTTCTCACATTCCAACGTGAGAATTCCGCCATTTTCAATTTATACAAGATCAGATCTCAATCTGCTTCCTCCACTTCGATAGTGGGTTATCTCTTGCCCCAGACTCAAAGCTTCTTTAGCCAGAATGGATTTACAATGTTCTTTTTGGTTTCTCTGTGGGTTGACTCAGGTGGCACAGGAAACCCCAAACTATATGCAAATATCTGTGTTGGGGGTAAAGGTCAGGGTCCATAACAAAAATGTTCTGGTTTCAGAAAGGAAGAACACCTACCAGCCACTGTATTCATCTCTGGGTTTTCTGTGTTCATTGCAGGGCTGGGGACAGTAAGATTTCAGTACATGTTGGTTAGGGGAAGCAGACTTCTAAATACAGACAGGGCCGCCCTCCCTAAGCTGTCTTACCTTCTTAGCCCAGGGACCATTGAAGTGCTTATTTGTGGATTCCCTGGACGAGAAGCAAAGGTAATTCCTGCTGTAATTATTTTCTCTTGATGCATCTTACATGGGACATTCTAGATCCCTTAGATAACAGGAATAAAAATTGTGTTTTAAGGCTCGGCGCCTGTGGCTCAATCGGCTAAGGAGCCAGCCACATATACCTAAGGTGGCGGGTTCGAATCCCCAGCCCAGGCCCACCAAACAACAATGATGGCTACAACCAAAAAATGGCCGGTGCTGTGGCAGGTGCCTGTGGTCCCAGCTACTCGGGAGGCTGAGGCAGGAGACTCGCTTGAGCCCAGGAGTTGGAGGTTACTATGAGCTGTGATGCCATGGCACTCTACCCAGGGGGATAGCTGGAGGCTCTGTCTCCAAAAAAAAAAAAAAAATTGTGTTTTAAATTAAATTCTAAGAGTCACTTTTTAAAAATGTGTCTGTAACTGTTTACAATAAGGACTGCCTTTAGCTGGGTTCCCATTTCTAGGGAAATCTGTGAAGATGCTTCATTATTCATTGGAACAACCTCAGTAAAGCAGCAGTCAATGGGTTAATTATATCAAGATCAGAAAATTCACCTCCTATGGCAAAATACAGTTACAACCTTCACTAACAGTTTTCAGAACAAATATTCTAATAAAGGTAGTGCCTTAAAATAAATATTCAATCTCAAGGATCCAAGTCCATTGGTCTTAGAACTTTTAAAATCTTCTCCTAAGTCAGGAATATTCCTTGTCCTCTTGTAACGTAAGAATCAGATAGAAATGTCACTTTAAAATGACCTGATACAAACTAAAAGATTTAACTTAAATTTTCTAGAAGCCGGTAGCTAGCTCTCCTCTCACTCTCTCTCTGATGTATTTATGGGTGGGTTAATCAGTTCAGGGTGCCTCATGTTCTTAAAATTTGTGTCAATGGCTTTGGGAAGTTTCTCAAATTTCCTGCTTAAAGATAAAGTGTGCCCTTTGAGGTTTACTTCCTCTTACTGTGAGGCTTTTTCCTTCTTGCACTAATTTATATGAAACGTATCCACGTGAAATCTGTCACCAGATCACATACACTCAAAACTGAGCAGGTTTCTCCAGCATCACAAAGTACCTTCCCAATGGTCTGATTTCAAACAGCAGGCTCTGTAGCACACAGGAAATGTAACTTTTGAAGCCCTGGAGAAGCCACCAAGAGAGATTGGCTGAAACTGAGGTTCGTGGAGGGTTGGTGTGGGCGCCCCGCTGGGAGGATAGGCTTTGCATGGTGAGACACCAGAGACAGAGCTTTCACATGTGAACCCCAAATCCAAAGTCGCCAGGCCAGATGCTCTGCGTTACACATGCTGCTTTGCTACTAGGCTGCTCTCGGATGGACAGCTCTGTGCAGTCTGCTCCTAGGAAAACAGCAACAAGGATCTCTTTTATTTAGTGGTGGTTGGGGATGACACACAAAGCTCCTAGACCTCCTCGTATCTCTTTCTCTCTTGGCCGAGGTCTATATCTATGTTGGAGTTTGTTACCGTCAAAGTCAACTGATAAAGAAAAGAAGATGGAGGGGTGGTACTGGGGAGGAGAGGACCCGCGTGTTCGCACCCGGAAATGAGCCAGAACACCTTTGATTTTGTTCACTCTTCCCACCAAAGATGAAATTGGAAACACAGAGCTGGACCGTCCGCAGACAGCCTCATTCTGACTAACGGTTACATGTCTTCAGATTTGTCTGTGAACCGCCACCCTCACCCTCCATCCCACCCTGGTCAAGGTGAGGGCTGAACAACGGGTAGAAAATAACTCACATTTCAGAGCAACGTGCTACATTAGCTGTGCAGGATGTGCAAAGACGGCCGTCCACACCAAGAGCAGCCCGAGCTCAGCGCCCAGCTGAGACACGGCAGGCGTGGAGGGTGGGCTTGACAGGTGTGAGAAGGGAAGCCACCCTCCTCTGCCTGCTGTTTCTATAGGAAGCAGAGGTGGGAACCGCTGCTGCAGCCTTCCGCTTCCAGCCTGGCAGGAGAGGTTTCAGGGAGGTCACTTGGTCTCTGAGTACAGCAGTCCTCTCCTACCCTCAGGGCATACATTCCGAGCCCCTCTGTGGATGCTGAAACTAGACAGTGCTGATTACTGCTTCCCATGTTCACACCTATGATCAAGTTTAATTATCAGTTAGACACAGTAAGAGATTAACAACAACAATAATAAAAGAGAACAATAGACTGGTATAAAAGACAATCATAAAACAGAGCAATTATAACAATATACTCTTATAAAAGTTATGTGGATGCGGTCTCTCTCTCTCTCAAAATATCTTAATGTACCTATTTGAAGACTGCAGTTGATGTTGGGTAACTGAAACTGTGGAAAGTGAAACCTCAGCTAAGGAGAGACCACTGTTTTCCTGAGCATGATGGCAGGACCAAGGACCACTCTTAAGGACCCTGCAAAGAAGTTTTCCTACCAACATAAAGCCAGGTGACCCTCTCCCTAAGCATCTCTGCTTGGATAGGATTCAGTGTGGGGAGGACCAGAAAAGACAGCACAGGGGCCCAAGGCCCACGTCCCAGGGCCGTGCAGCGCAGTGCAGCTCACAGGCAGGGGCCTCAGAAAGGCCTCACGAATGGGCTGAAAGGAAAACTCCTATCTTGGAATATCCTCCAGTCCCTTCGGCCTCCAACGTCAAAGGATGACAGAACCGGTCCAACAGAACGTCCATGTCCCACATCTGTCCCCCCAAAACTTGCTCTCATCCTAGAGGGATCAGGAATAACAGAGGAGTTGGAAAAGTAAAGGACCCAAACTACTCAGCTGTTTCTCCTTACAGGGGAACCAGCAAGAAGCTTAGAGTTCAGAGTTTTAAGAATTACAGAAGACCGGGGCTCGTATCACTGAAAACAGACTATTTTGAAACTAGCAGTGACCTAATGTCATTTCTTGAAAGTGCCAGAATATTGAGGAACCTGCTTGCGATAACATTCTGGGTGAGACTGTTTGCCAGACAGTCCTGAGAAGAAAAAAAAAAAGTTTTACAATTGCACCCCATCAAGTTCTGCCTGTCACCATCACTGTTATTTCTTTCTGCTGCTCTTTCCCCTCCAGAGAGCAGGAGTATCTAGGTGACCGCTGGGGCATGGTGCTGGGTGACAATGGTTTGATAGATCAGCAGGTGTCCAGGCTGATGGCCCATGTGCAAAATGAGAGGACGTGCCGATCAGGAGCAATGGAAGGAGATGGGAAGAGGAAATGTCAGTGATGTGAATGTATTAAGGGAAACAAAGGGCTTGGTTTCCATCATACGTGCACTGTACCCTGCTATGGTGTGAATGTCCCCTCTAAACTTCACGTTGAAACTTAATCCCCACTGTGGCAGTGTTGCGAGGTGGGTCCTTTAAGAGGTGATCACATCATGAGGGCTTGGCCCTCAAGAATAGATTCATTGGATGAATGAATTAATAGAGTTGTTATGGGAGGAGAACTAATGGCTTTATAAAAAGGAAAGACCTGAGCTCACAAGTTAGCCCATGAGCCCCCCACTCTGGGATGCCCCGCACTACCTTGGGACTCTGCCGAGAGGGCCTACTAGCCAAAAGGCTCTCACCAGGTGCATCGCCTTGACCTTGGACTTGCCAGCCTCCAGAGCTATAAGAAATAAGTTCTTTTTCTTTACGAATTCCCCAGTTTTAAGTATTCTGTCATAAACAATAGAAAATGGATTAATACATTCATTGAGGCTCAAAGGACACCAGTAGCCCCAGGACAGTACATTCTGCAGCAAAGGACTCTTTAATATGCAAAGTCTTGAAAATCAGGTAGGAGGGCAGTCCCCAGGGTGGAGCTGATAAAGGAGAACCACCCCCCGCAGCACAAACAGATAAGTTGAGTGATTCCCAAGAACAGGGCAAGGGTAAAGGGAACTGCCAAGAGAGACTGGGGGGCCGCACGTGTTGCTGTGATAACAAGCAACCAGGAAATCTGAGACCGTAGATGTGTTGTCCACCACAGGACAGCTGGGGATTGTGCTCTGCACCGTCCTCTGGCACTCGGGGACCCAGCATGCAGGAGCAGCTACTATTTGGAACATGACTGCAGCAGAGGGGAGGGAAACTCTACCACGCCCTGCACTGGTTCCTGAAACTCAAGCCCAGAAACGCCTCATCTCCCCTCCACTTACCCAAGCAGGTCACTCAGGCACACCCAACTTCAAAAGAAGGGGAACAAATAGCCCTCCCATGTGAAGGGAACCAGAAACCAGTGAACACTAAATAAAGCAATCTATCCCAGTTCCTGGGAGAAAGTAAAAGGCCCTTCTGGTGTGGAGGCAGAGGGTGTTCTTATTGAGTTGGGCTTACTGATGGAGGACAGCTTGACCTGTGCTCACTGAGCTGACCTGAATTAAATGAATAGAGTGACCAGATCCTGCAGCTGGTGCTCCTCCTCTGTTGGTCCTGTGCCCATTCTACAAATACTCACCAAACATGGCATGTACCTGGCATGATGCTAAAACCTGCAGAGAGAATCATCAACAGGACACGTGATCTCTGAGCTCCAAGAAGTCATAGTCAGGAGACTTGTACACTGAGAACTCCTGGTGTTTCCCTGCAACCGAGAACAGCATGGTTGAGAGGAAGTAGCCCTGGATTTAGAGGCAGGGACCTGACTCTCATTCTAACCTAAGTGTTCAGCTTTGGTCAAGTTTATTCTCCCCCACAGGCCTCACTTTCCCTGTCTTATTCAGGGATCTCTTCATTGAAAAGGATGGGCCTGTCTACAAGCTTAATTAAATAGAGCAATGAGATGGAAGGTCGGAGAAGTACGTTGCAGGCACGAAGGCCCCACAAGGGACTGGAAGTCACAGACTGCGGTTCCTCTCCGTCACTTACCTCTGCCTCTGCCCATCTGCAGACTTCTGTCCTCATATGTTCATATCCAACTGTGACTGCTCCAACATGGGGCCCTCAAACACATCCTCTTTAAGTCCAGTGTTAACAAACCCCAAGGAGAGAATAACTTGGCCTGGACTGAGTCATGTATTGGCTGTGAGTCCAACAACTGTGGCCAGGAGGAGCCATGTGTCCATTCCATGAGGACGCCGGCAGTGGACTTTCTGAAAGTGGGTATGGACTGAGTCTCAGAGGACTGGGGAGGAAGCCATGGCATCGCCACCCCACAGTGAGCCAATTCATGACTTTAAAAGAAAGACTCTCAGAGATGTTGGCGGGCTTGTGGAGAAAAGGGAACACTTATACACTGCTGGTGGGAATGTAAATTACCTTTTGGAAAGACATCTGGAGAACACTGAGAGAACTAAAAATAGACCTACCATTTGATCCTGCAATTCCTTTATTAGATATATATCCAGAAGGTCAAAAATCAAATTACAACAAAGATATTTGTATCAGAATGTTTATTGCAGCCCAATTCATAATTGCTAGGTCATGGAAGAAGCCTAAATGCCCATCGACTGATGAATGGATCAATAAATTGTGGCACATGTACACTACGGAATACTATGCAGCCCTAAAGAAGGATAGAGACTTTACCTCCTTCATGTTTATATGGGTGGAATTGAAAAATGTTCTTAGCAAAGTATCTCAAGAATGGAAGAAAAATATCCAATGTACACAGCCCTACTTTGAAACTAATTCATAGCTTTCATAGAAATGTCATAACCTAATTATAGCCATAGAATATGGGAAGGGGGTGGGAGGGGGAGGTGAGGGGGTGGATGGGGGAAAGGAGCGTGATTGGTGAGGTCACCTCTATAGTTTATCTTACAATGGTACAAGTGAATCTTTCTAATAGCAGAGTATGAATGTTTTAACTTAATAACTAAGAAAATGACATGAAGGTTATGTTAACCAGTTTGATGAGAGTATTTCAAAATGTATATGAAAACAGCACA
>CAUYQV010158352.1:0-24251 GCA_963574575.1 Galagoides demidoff | reverse complement strand
CCTGGGTAGAGTGCCATGGCATCACAGCTCATAGCAACCTCCAACTCCTGGGCTCAAGCGAGTCTCCTGCCTCCGCCTCCCAAGTAGCTGGGACCACAGGCGCCCACCACAACGCCCAGCCATTTTTTGGTTGCAGCCATTGTTGTTGTTTGGCAGGCCCAGGCTGGGGATTCGAACCCACCACCTTAGGTGTACGTGGCTGGCGCCTTAGCCGATTGAGCCACAGGCGCCGAGCCAGCTTCTCTACCTCTTAAATGGATATATCCTAAATGTAGCTTTCACTCGCAGGTTGGAAGAAAAGCCATCTAAATTATTTCTCACTAACAAGTGAGTGGCTGATTATTCCCGTCTCAGAACTGCCCAATGGATGGCTTGTTTTAATCTGAACATCTCTCCATCTGGCGAATTGATGCTCTTTTACAGGGACAGGGAAAACACCCAAATACTCCTCTTTATTGTTGTTGGTAGGAAAGACAAACTAGCTCATTAGCATTTATGATGCATCAAGCAGAATGAGATCAGAGAGTAAGGCAGAGGCAAATGAAATGGCCATGGTGAAATACCAAGGTCGCTGGCCCCATAATCCTCAAGGCAAGAGCCAAATGGGGAAATGGGGCCATATTTAAATGGGAGATTTAATGTGAATGGATATTTTTATCCTTTCTTCTTTGCAATAACAAAGCAGAATTCAACTCCTTTAATTATCAAGAGTTTGGTTTTTAGCATGCCAGAATTCTGCTCTGTTACTTCATGAAACAAAGCACCTGGATAACTTTTCTAACATTCATTATTTGCCTCCAGATTCTCATTGGGGAGTTTTCCACCATTTCTCAGAGTCAGGAAAGTAAAATTCCTCAACTCTTCATCCATCTAAGTCCTATCTCTAGGGAACTTGCTATCATTTTAAGTTCTCTCACCCTTATGCATGAAAAAAATTGGTAACACTCACCCTCAGCAGCTCTGAAATGTGGGCCCAGTAGACTTCACACAGCTGAGCTCTGGGTCTCTAGCTCAGTGGTTGGGGCATTGGTCACATGCACCAGGGCTGGTGGGCTCAAACCTGGCCCAGGCCAGCTAAATAACAACAATAGCAACAACAAAAACAACAACAAAAAATAACCAGGCATCATGGCGGGCACCTGTAGTCCCAGCTACTTGGGAGGCTGAGGCAAGAGAATCACTTAAGCCCACGAGTTTGAGGTTTCTGTGAGCTGTGAGAGCACAGCCCTCTAGCAAGGGTGACATAGTAAGACTCTGTCTCTAAATAAATAAGTAAATAAATAAATAAGAAAGACTTTACACATGGCTCAGTGCCTGTAGTACAGTGGTTACAGTGCTGGCCACATGCACCAAGGGTGGCGGGTTCAAACCTGACCCAGGCCAGCTAAATAATGACAACTTCAACCAAAAAAAATAGCCAGGCATCATAGCAGGCACCTGTAGTCCCAGCTACTCGAGAGGCTAAGGCAAGAGAATCGTTTGAGCCCAAGAATTTGAGGTTGCTGTGAGCTATGATGCCACAGAACTCTACTGAAATTGACAAAGTGAGACTCTGTCTCCAAAAAAAAAAAAAAGACTTCACACAACTCTAAGTTTAATCCAGAGAAATATGGTAGGCGCAGACCTCATGAACACATTAAGTTCCCAAATAACTCTTCTCACCTCAGCCCCACCCACTGCCTCTGATGTCCCACCCTACCCACACTCTCTGAGGCCCTGCCCTACCCACAGCCTCTGAGTCCATCCGCCTTCCATAAGCTGTGAAACAGGGTGCCAAGTTGCTTTCTGGAAACAGGGGAAGGACAACTTCTGCACATATGGAACCCAGCCTTGACTGAGAAGGAAGCAGCCAGGGAGTCACCCAGACCCTACGTAGGAATGATGTCAGCTGACCACCAGGGCAGTCTAACGGATGGGTAAGGGAAAAAGCCTTAGAATCAGGTGCATTTTCCTTTCAATTCCACCTCTGCAACTCATCAGCTGTGGGACCTTGAGCTTCTCTAACCTCCATTGCCTCATCTGCAAAATGGGGGGAACCATATGAGTAGTTGACCGATAATCATGTTGGGAGAATTATGGGAACTAACAATGCATGTGAAACCTTTAGTACTCCATTATTCAATCAGCAGACAATTTGGGCAACTAGAACCACCCAGCCCACAGTCAATTTACAAAAGACTCTATATTCCAGGCCCAGGATGGGCAGTAAATGGGTCATGGCCATGGAGTCTCACTGCAGATAGAAAATGCAGGGAAGGGTATCCCTGAGGTTGCCTATACTCCAAACACAACCAGTACAAGGACAAGACACAGTGCCACCTATGGGAAACATCACAACCCTCTCAGTACTTCAGAGAGGAGTTACTTATGTCAGTTAAGTCGATTATGAAGGCTGGGACGACTCCTGTCCCAAGGGCTTTGGTCTGTTTTATAAGCACTTACCAGTCTCTGGCCTGGCTCCCAACATCTCTATTCAAAACAGCCGGCTTGGAAGATGAAAGGGAAATCTCCCACTCCACTCCCTCCATTCCTGCTGGAGATGTGTTTGTCTAATTTGTACTTACATTAATGAACCTGGTGTGGTCTGAATGTTTGTATCCCCCAAAATTCATACGTTGAATTCTAACCTCAAGGTGATAGATTAAGGCGGGGGGGGCTTTCAGAGGTGATTAGGCTCTGCCCTCACAAATGGGACTAATGTCCTTATAAAAGTAGCCCCAGGGAGTTCATTTGCCCCTTTGACCTATAAGGACATATAGAAGACCTTGTCATGAGAAACTAGCTCTCACCAGACACTGACTATGCTGGCACCTTGATCTTGGACTTCCCAGCCTCTAGAACTGGGAATAAATTTCTACTGTTTATAAATTACTCAGGCTAAGATATTTTTATTATAGCAGGCCAAATGTACAAAGACAGAATCCTTCTGAAGTCTGTGCTTAAGATGAAAGATTCCAAGTTATTTGAAAAATGGTGCTATATAAATGCTCTTTGTACTGGTCACTAGTAGCTGGGTGTGGCTCACATCTGGGATCTTAGCACTTTGGAGGCTGAGGCAGAGGACTGTTCGAGGTCAGAAGTTCAAGACAAGCCTAGATAACATAGTGAGACCCCATCTCTACAAAAAATTTTAAATTAGCTGGCCATGGTGGTGCATACCTGTAGTCCCAGCTAAGGCAAGAGGATTGCTTGGACCCACAGTTCGAGGCTGCTTTGAGCTGTGATTGCACTGCTGTCCCCTGCCTGCACAACAGTGAGACCCTGTATCTAAAAATCAATATATACTTCACTAAAGTCACTAGTGCCCTGGTGCTCAGGCTTCAGTGAGCACCAATAGCACCTGAGGAGATTCCAAATGCAGATCGTCAGACACCTCCAGATTTCTGGGGTTGGATCTATATCTTTAACAAGGACTCTAGAAAATGCTGCTATAAGTAGCCCCTGGGTCAAATTTTTTAAAAAACACATTAAAACATTATCCACTGAAAGTATCTCAAAATGCATTTTATTAAAAAAAAAAAAGTATGTGATTTTAGTAAAAAAGATTCTTCCAAAGTGGAAATCATATCACTATTACATAATTATCCCTAGAATTTCATCAAGGGGCCCCTGGTGGGGAAGAGGTGACCTCCGTTGAGCTACCAAACTTTCGGTGAAGGCCTCTTGTGTGCCAGAAACAGTGCTGGGGGCGAGGGACTCGGTGAGAACGATGAGTTCCAGGCCTCCAGAGGCTTTCTGTCCGTGGCAAGAATTCATTTGGGGACGCTGCTGAGTCATCTGCACTTGATTCCCAGCCAAGCACTGATGCCAATTGACTGGGCAACCTGGAACAAGTTGGCATACATCTCTAGGGCTCTTTGAAAGAACAGGAAGGAGACGAGAACTCAGCAATGTTTCGTGTTCCTTCTGACTCTGAGAATCCTGTAATCTGTATATAGCTCTACCCAAATAGTTACAATCAGAAAATTCTCCCAAGCAAGAATATAAGAATCCTTCATTGCAGAAGAGTTGACACCTTACAAGCCTCTTTAAAAATTTGAAAGATGGTGCTATAGTATAAAGAACGAAATTTTAAGAATGAAATTTCTTCCTATTTAAGCACTGTTAAAGAGAATGGAAACCGAAAACTTATTTCTGAGGACCTTAATTTTGAGTTCTTCCAAAAGGTTTCTAGGAGAAATATAGAAGTTGTCTTTTTGGATCTACAGCCATTATTCTAAAGTCTTCCACATACAGTTTGGAATATTTGCCATCCAGAATGCTGAGCTAGGCCAGGCATGATGACTCACAGCTGACATCCCAGCACTTTTAGAGGCCCAGGTGGGAGGACTGCTTAAGGCCAGGAGTTGGAGAACAACATTGCAAGACCCTATCTCTACAAAAAATACAAAACTTTGCCAGGCATAGTGGTGTGTGTCTATAGTCTTAGCTACTCAGGAGGCTGAGGCAGGAGAATCACTTCAGCCCAGGAGTTTGAGGCTGCTGTGAGCCATGATGATGCTACTGCACTCCTGCTGGGCAACAGAGCAAAACTCTGTCTCAAACACACACACAAAGAATACTGAACTAATTTACATTGTCTTTTAAAGGAACTTTCTTTGTGCTAAGTCATGGTGAAAATCAATGAAAAGAAATGCCTTTCATACCCTTATGGGTCTTAAATGTTTGTAAAAACAGCCTCGCATTAAACCTGTCCTATTCAAACACACAGACCTGAAAAAGAAGTATGCTTCCTAGTGATTCATTACTGTGAAGTCATCCCATTATGTGCTTCACAATGTGACTCACCAAGTTTTTCTTTTAAACAAACTCTTATGTAGCATCGTAAATAAAGTTTTATGTATCAACCATTACCTTTACCATTACCTTTACATACTCTTTCAGAAACACGAATAATAATAGCTAATGTTTATTCAGTACTTGATGAGGTGACAGTCCTAAGTCTCTGTAGTGTTTTGAGTTATTAATCTAAAAAAGGAGTTCACAAGTTAGTTACTACTTTCCCCCATTTTATATATAAGAAATCGAAGGCTCAGGTTCAGTGCCCGTAGCTCAGTGGCTAGGGCGCCAGCCACATACACTGGAGCTGGTGGATTCGAACCCAAACCGGGCCTGCCAAACGACAATGACAACTAAAACCAAAAAATAGCCTGGCATTGTGGTGGGCGCCTGTAGTCCCAGCTACCTGGGAGGCTGAGGCAAGAGAATCACTTAAGTCCAAGAGTTTGAGGTTGCTGTGAGCTATGATGCCATGGCACTCTACCCAGGGCAAGAGCTTGAGGAGGCTCTGTCTCAAAAAAAAAAAGAAAAGAGGCTCGGCGCCTGTGGCTCAATCGGCTAAGGCGCCAGCCACATACACCTAAGATGGCGGGTTCGAATCCCCAGCCCGGGCCCGCCAAACAACAATGATGGCTGCAACCAAAAAATGGCTGGGCGTTGTGGCGAGCGCCTGTGGTCCCAGCTACTTGGGAGGCTGAGGCAGCCCAGGAGTTGGAGGTTGCTAAGAGCTGTGATGCCATGGCACTCTACCCAGGGGGATAGCTTGAGGCTCTGTCTCAAAAAAAAAAAAAAAAAAGAAAAGAAATATAAGGCTCAAAGAGATTAAATAAGTGTTCTAAGATCACACAAGTAATAAGTGGTGGAGTCAAACTTTAAACACAGGCAGTCTGACAACTGAGCCTACACTATTATTTATATAAAATGAAGCACCCTGAAAGAAATGAAAAACCTCAGGTCTAGCAGAGAATAAGAGGAGAAGCTGAGATTGGCAGCTGATTCGTCGTTTCCTTCAGGAAATCCCAATTATTTAATATCTACGTTGGCATTCAAGGTCCATTTAATTCTAGTCTGATTGAAAATTTAAAGTTAAAAACAATATCACCCCAACAGACCCGTTTATTCAGCTGCCCACACTTCAGTCATTTCTGTACCATCTGCGTGATTTCTGTCATATTCATATATCACACAAATCATTATCTACTTAATAATTTAAATCATCTGCTTCAAAAGGATTATGTAAAATCTTTGAACTCGCAGCTTTTGGGTGCTAGTTATATTTTTTTAACTACCCTTACATATATGGCCACTTAAATTCAAAAGCCATCCCTGTGTCCCCTAACATTATTTTTTATTACACAAGTGGCAATGTACAGTGCGTCCCACATTTGGAACACACTGAAATTGAAAACCTGTGGCTTCTGGAACTGGGATAGAATTAAGAGATGTCAGCCACAAGGTCTTTACTGGAAGCCAACGGGAACATAGTATTTATGAGAATGGCTTTACCAACAGAGATAAATGCAGGAACAAGTTCAAGGCAAGCATCCGTGACTCTTAAATCCCAATCAATTGCCATGAAGAGCCATGAAGAAATATAGTCACAAGGAACTGTTTTTGTGACCTTGTAATGTATGCTTTGTCCTCACATTAAATGTAATACAGCAAATCATGAGGAATTAGCTCTTTGAACTCTATTTTCTCTCCATATTATAAACTTGCCATTCTTTCTCTCTAATACCTGAGTTGACTTTGGAAGGGACTCTCCACGACTCAGTGGAAGGCAGGGTTTTAAGGTCTCCACTGCCCTGGGAAATAAGTTACTGACACTTGAAGTCTCTAGTAAAAAGAAATCCCCATCCAAAAATGGCTTTTATCGTCACTGTCATCCCAGTGGCTAGAACACAGAGCAGTGAAGGTGGCAAGGACGGCCGAATTCCATTCACTTGTTTTTCTTATCCTTCATATAGAATCACACTTATTCATGTTCTTAGAGTCTTTGAGTTGGTCGATCCCTCAAAGAAAGTAGTGATGAGCCAGAAAATGGAAGAATCACTAGTGAGTGCTGAGATGTGAGGCCGCACCCCACTCCCTGGTGACCTTGCAGGTACTTTTAAATTGTACTGAGGAAGGAGGAGAAAGATGTATTTTGGGAGGGCGCCTGTGGCTCAGTGTGTAGGGCACCAGCCCCATATACTGAGGGTGGCAAGTTCAAACCTGGCTCCAGCCAAACTGCAACAAAAAACAGCCAGGTGTTGTAGTGGGCACCTGTCGTCCCAGCTACTTGGGAGGCTGAGGCAAGAGAATCACCTAAACCCAGGAGTTGGAAGTTGCTGTGAGCTTTGCCACCACAGCACTCTACCAAGGGTGACAAAGTAAGACTGTCTCTAAAAAAAAAAGAGAGAGAGCGAGAGAGATGTATTTTGTAATGTGTGAGGACGGAGGAAGGTAGGCAGAGCATCTGATCTCATCTTTGTCTCTGTAATCTTCATCTTCCACTTCCCGGAGAAGGAGCAGTAGACTAATAATGGAGAAGGGAACTCCACGGCCTTATGGGTTTGCTCTGTTCAGAGAGATGAATGATATCATAATACTCAAATCAACTTAGGCTTGAATTCACGTTAAGAACATAAACATGACCACTGATGTTTCCATAATAAATTCAATTTTCATTCAGCCTTTCTATGTAAGACCACAGAATTCATACCTTACACCAAAATTCTATTAGCGTATGTTAAAAATACAGCCAGAAGAACAGGCACCTCTTTGTTTTAAGAATGTTAAAGTCAGTCTATCAGTCCTATTAGAGGGTAAGGGAAAGGGAGTTTAATAACTCATCCAATGGGCTCATAAATCACAAGACATCGGCAAAATGAGGACTTCAGGATTTCAGAGATGGACCAGAAAATGCATGAAAAGACAATGTCACCTGATGGGCCACTGGAATACTGTCCTAACCTACCGTGCTGTAGACACCAACTATGGCCCACAGATGTGGGTTTTCTCTACCTCTATAGGGATCTAAAAATTAACTAATTGGCTGCATCTACAGATTGGAGGATTCCACACAGCATGTGGATTTTCGACCACACTAAAAACACAAGTTCTGGCAACACCAAGCCCACACTCCAGAGCGTCTGCAAAAGGTGGAACTGCTCCCCGAGAGCTCCGCTGTACCCGCCTAACTGACTCTGTCACCGCCCGAGTCCTACGCGTCACACTGTTAGTAGTGGCCTAGCCAGTGTTAATACTTGCCACCATCCCTCTTCGGAGGCAGTAATGTTTGCAAACAATATTACAATTAAGACTGGCTGACTTTCCCTGCTTCCAGGTACTTCTAAATCTTTTCAGACAAATTAGAAGCCAGCTCAGAAGTAAGTTTGAAATGTAGTCACAAATGTGTAACTACAAAGGTTGAGAAGCAAGGAATGTCACAGCTCTCATTTCTTTAAATCAACTTAAATGCAGGGAGCACTGTACTAAGCCAGCCATGGTCCCCACACAGAATATCACTGTGACCAGCTGGGAATTATTGAGCATGGTCGCAGCACTCAGGGAGGATACAGAAGACAAACCCACCTTCTTCTGAAGTGCTCCACAAATATCACTGGGAGAAGTCAGCCTTCACACAAGGGGGAGTGGGATTCATCTTGTGTCCTGGAAACTGTCCAATAACATCAGGAACTATGACTCTGAGTCTGGCATTTAGGGGCCCTGGAGGATCACAGACATACCCAGGGACTGTGGGGACAAGGGATGCCTGGGTCAGGAGACCACAGTAGGACTGAGATCAATGGGGATTCAGAAGGGGCTAGCCCAGTGGCAGCTGCCCCAAAGAGGTAGACAGTAGAAGCAGGGAAACCATCCTGAAAGTTCCTGGCCTCTCAAATAAACTGAAAACCCCCTGTCTTTTGACTTATTTCAACTTGAAGTGACCAGATTACATTTTCTTATATCAGATGAATGAAGGATTGGGATCAGAAATTAAATAATAGGAAATAAGGAAAAGTATGTTCCTTGTACATCCAAGTCTATAGAAATTTGCACCACTCTAAACAATAGAATTTGAGAAATTGTCTTCCCCTTATGATTGAAAGTATCAGAAGCCCCACTGTAGGTTACAGCCGCTGCCAGGTGAGAGCTGAGAGTCCCTCTGCCTCATCTGCTTATGAAATCTCTGAAAGCACCGACCAGGGCCGGCAGGTGCCGCTGTGGTCTGGGGGACTCTAAACCTTCTGAAGTGACATTGCTGCCCACCACTGCGTCTGGGGGACCCTGATATGTTTCCTGGTTCTCTTGGCACATCGTGGGTTTTCCATCCTTAGTCAGAACACACTATGGCAACTCCCTCTGTCCCAGATGTGGAAAATTATAGGGTGACAATGATTAGAGTGATTAGGCCCAGCAGAGTCCACTGTCCTGGCAGGAGCAGAGATGACCAGATCCACATCATCGCCTTCCTAGTCCAGGGCGAGCAGGGGCCTGGTGCCATCCCTAGGTGCGTCCTCAGCCTGCATCCCCCCACACCGATGCCTCGCTGTCTCTTTCTGGTCCTTCCTTGACAAAGCTCACAGTGCTACAGCCCGCTGAGGCCCGACCCCTGTTAAACCCGACAGCCCCGCCAGGTCCTCTTGGTCCTGTGAGTTAAGCCACCTCCCAACCTCCTCTGGAGCCAGCCTTGGGTGTTCATCCTGCTGTTTCTTCCTGGTGAGGACACCCCAGGCTGAGTGCTCCTTCTCCAGCTGAGGGGGGATGACGGCTTAGTCCCCCGAAGTTCAGGAAATGACCAGAGCCTAGAAGATCCAGTGGGAAGAGCCCCTGAGGGGCCGCTGCAGGGTCCAGGTTTCTTTTGGTTGGGCACCTCCTGGGACAACTGGAGGCAGGGACTGGAGGCTTTGTGACACCCTCTGGTAGGCAGGGACCTTGGAGGAAGATATTCTGAGCTAACTTCCAACACTCCCATTTGGCTCCTGGCACTTAAACCAGAACCAGATTCCCAGAGAGGGTGTAGCTAAGTCACTGATAAGCCACAGGCCAGCTGGGTGACCACGAACAGGTGAGTCACCTTCTCTAAGCCTCACTTTCCATGACCATCAGAAGGGACACAGGCCCAGACTCCGGCTGGAATTCTCCCTGTCTTTGCCACAGCGTCCTTACAAAGACAGCGACTAAACACCCACTATCTGGCATACACCCATGGCTCCCGCTGCCAAGTCTGCATTTAGCCAAACTGCACATAACTCTTTATGGCCTTTAAAGTAACAGAGAAAATGCACGGGGAAATTGATTTAGAGACCTGCTTCAAAAGTTGTATAGTAATTTATTGACTCTTCTGTGTAGCAGGCATTGTATAAGTGCTTTAGAAACATAATCTTATGACTCTTAGAGGGGATATTATTTTGCTAACAAGGTCAGGAGATAGGTATTATTACCTGTGTTTTCCACATGAGCAAATTGAGGCACCAGGAAATTAGATCATTAACAACAACAATAGGTACTATGACATATTTACTACACACTGTTCTATTTACATATATGAAATAAAAACATAAATGTGAATGTGTGTGCATGTGCCTGGCCCATACTAAGCATTAAATGTGCATTAATGACTTCATATTATAAAAAGTTTTTATTTGCCCTTCCCAGCAACCCTATGAATTAGGCACTTTCATTACCTCCATTTTACACGTGAGAAAATCAGGTCACAGAGAGGTTAAACAAATTACCTGGGTCACATAGTTCCCAAGTGGTACAGCAGAGATTTGAACTCGGAGAGGCCAGATCTAAACTGCGGCAATATTCTGCTCAGTCTCACAGTGGTCAGTGGTAGAAGTAGAATGTGAAACCGTGACTGACTGACCCTCAATAATTAGTGACAGTCATAATCCATTTACTTAAAAGCTCAGGCAGCCTCTTTATTCTGGCAGGAGCTGAGTCTACTGACCCCATAGACCCTCTGGATTATACTTCATTCCTAAGCCCACAGGCAGCCAAGCCATGACAGACGGCTGGATAAAACAAGCCTGGCAGCTACGATTCCATAAATAATAACATGTGTGTCCATCAGACTCTGGAGTCTGGAGTAATGCGGCCCTCAAAATTCAGAGATCCTGGCTCGGCGCCTGTGGCTCAAGCGGCTAAGGCGCCAGCCACATATACCTGAGCTGGAGGGTTTGAATCCAGCCTGGGCCCGCCAAACAACAATGATGGCTGCAACCAAAAAATAGCCAGGCGTTGTGGCGGGCGCCTGTGGTCCCAGCTACTGGGGAGGCAGAGGCAGGAGACTCACTTGAGCCCAGGAGTTGGAGGTTGCTGTGAGCTGTGATGCCACAGCACTCTATTCAGGGGGACAGCTTGAGGCTCTGTCTCAAAAAAAAAAAAAATTCAGACATCCTAGTTTCTAAAACTCTCCTGATGTGCTCTACAGATGAATGTGAACTCTCCTTCCTCCAAAGCCTCAGAGCACTTTTTTTTTCTCTTGGACTCTTGAGGAATTTCTCATATCCTGACTTCCGTTATGGCTAGTGGAGCACCACTCTCCTCACTCTTTCTGGAGCTAAGAGCCTTGAGAACTGTATGGTAAAAAGATGAATTTGGCCGCCGTGTGAGAGGCCCCTCCAAGCAACAATGGCTTGAACAAGAGGGCAGTTTGCTTCTCCCTCATGTGATGGTACAGCGGCAGAGGGTGGAGCAGGGATCCAGCCACCTTCCAACATGACTCTGCCATCCCCAGAGAGTTGCTGTCATTTGCCTACAAGGGCTCTTTAACCCTGTCTACTTTCCCGCCATTAAACAGAGGAAAAGGCAGCCAGGGAAGGACAAGCCCTTGACTTTTAAAGGCAGAACCCAGTTAAAAGTTCTGTTACTATCAAAGAAAGGGAGAACATACAACGAAAGGGAATTAGCCGTCTCGAGTGGCCATGTCTCAGGAAACACATTCAGAACGACGTTGTGTGATGCAGACAACATTTCTTCATTCAACAAACATGTATAAAATGCCACCGTATTTCAGAAGCCAACACAAGGCAATTATAGACAGTGGGTGGGTAAATGAACCAGCCCCCTTTATGGAAAGGCAATCTGGAGGTAAGACCGTGAAAACTGTACGAGGGAAAATAATTTAAAATATGGACACAAGTAATTTTTTCCCCTAGAAGGTTGTAGATTAAAACAGACATCTTTAAAGCTGAATTTTCTGTGGCTTGCTGAAAAATATGGAAAATCAATTATAAAGAAAGTAAACAAACAGCCCTGATTTACCAAGCCTGGCTGCCACTAGCAAACTATGTTACAGAGACTCAGTCTTGAATTTGTACTTTAATGACTTTTTCTGTATTTTATTCTGAAACACATTTTTATTTTTTCCCTATACAAAACAAAACAAAGAAATTGTCACTCATTGCATTTAGACAAATATGTGGATTCAAAACTGAATTCTCTCTGTGTCTTCTATAAGATAAACATTCAAGGGATTTAATCTGGGAAAAGAGCCAAAAGTCCAGCTCCAATTTATTATTATTTCTAAATAATACATAAACCACCACATAAAGCCTTTGATAATAATGTCAGTCGAGCCACCACTGGAATGCATCCCCGTCATCAGCCATAGACATCACCAACTCGGCTCTTCTCATTTCCCGAATTCCATTAAGATTTATTTCCACCATCTTCCCAGATGGCGCCATCTCCCTCTCCACGTCTCCCCACCATAAAACCATCCAGCAAATGATTTACACTTACCATTTTCACTAAAATGCCAATAGTAACATCAATAGTAATATTAACGAATGAAAATCTTAAATTCAAATGTTAAGAGATGGTAAAACTTTTGCACTGAATTACAATGAAGTGTATTTAATTAGAATAGAAGTTTCCAAAACTTAGGCCATCAGCTTCGAAGAGGCAGAAGTGAGTGTTAGGAGTTTGTGTTTTCTTCCCCCATGGTGTAGACATGCGGTGCTTTTCTCTGCATACATTCGCCTGAGAAACCTGACCTAATTTCTCCTGCCTGTCCTTGGCACACAGACACATAGCACTTGTCTTACACAGTGTGCTGTTTCTAGAACAGCTGTGGTATCCATTCTGGCAGCTTCCTTTCTGTCAACCACATTGGGCCTGCTGAGGAATAGTTTCTAGGTACCACTTAAGACTTTCCCGTGTAGGGGAGACCAAGCATTGCCCTCAGAAAGAATTCTGCAATTCTCATTTTATGTACTTGAATTGAATAAACATTTATTTAGCTAGTGTAGGCAAAGTAGTTGGCAGTATATCTGGCACAGAGTTACTATTTGCTAGGACTTACTATAGTAAAGGTAAAATTCTAAATCCTCTGAGGAGTACTACATCCATTGCTTCATTAAAAATACCAGCTGGTTGGATGGCACCTGTGGCTCAGTGGGTAGGGTGCCGTCCCCATATACCGAGGGTGACAGATTGGAATCCAGCTCCTGCCGAACTGCAACAAAAAATAGCCTGGTGTTGTGGTGGATGCCTGTAGTCCCAGCTACTCAGGAGGCTGAGGCAAGAGAATTGCCTAAGCTCAGGAGTTGGAGGTTGCTGTGAGCCATGACGCCACAGCACTCTACTGAGGGTGACAAAATAAGATTCTGTCTCAAAAAAAAAAAAAACACCAGCTGGATGAGGTGGCTCACACCTATAATCCCAGTACTTTGAAAGGCTGAGCAGGAGGATGGCTTGAGGCCATACCTACTGCATCGGTAACACTTATAAAAGTCTCTATTTGAAATTTCTCTTACACTAGTCATCTATGGCTTCATAACAAATTAACCTCAAATTTAGCAGCTTGATAACAAACATTTTTAATGTCATATGGTTTTTGAGGATCATGGGTCTGGAGTGGCTCAGCTGAGTCTGTCTCAGGCTCTCTCATGAGGTTATAGCCAAGCTGGAAGCTTGTGCTACCATCATCTCAAGGCTCAGCTGGGACTGGAGAATCCAATTCGAAGCTCACTCATGTGGCTGCTGCCAGCCTCGGTTACTTGCTCACTGGTGGTGGAGTCTTCACTTTTTCCCCATGTGGGCTTCTTAAGAAGGAGACTCACAAATATGGCTGCTGGCCCTCCCCAAAGCAAGTGATCAACACAGCAAGAACACCTATCCAAGATAGACGCCACAATCACCCTCCCAGACAGGGTCTCAAGGGGCCTGGGGACAACTCACTCAGCAGGATCCCTGAGTCACCCATGGGGCCTGGGGACAACTCACCCAGCAGGATCCCTGAGTCACCCCTGGGGCCTGGGGACTACCTAACCTCAGAGGTGACGGCCTATTACTTCTGCCACCTTCTATTTATTAGGAGAAGGAGAAGAAGTAGAGCCTACACATAAGGGGAGAGAAATTAAACTCTACCTCCTGAAGGGAGCAAGAGTGAAGAATTTGTGGGGCTGCCTTTAAAACTACCACACCTCTGGTGTGGATGTGGAGAGAAAGGAACACTTTTACACTACTGGTGGGAGTGCAACCTTTTTGGAAGGAAGTATGGAGAACCCTCAAAGAGCTCAACCTAGACCTCCCATAAGATCCTGCAATCCCATTACTGGGCATTTACCCAGAAAAAAAAAAAAATCCTTTTACCATAAGGATAGTTGCACTAAACTGTTTATCGCGGCTCAATTTACAATCTCCAACATGTGGAAACAACCTATGTTGTTTCCAACAACAGGAATGCCCACCAACCCAGGAATAGATTAACAAGCTGTGGTATATGTATACCAGGCAACACTATTCAGCCATTAAAAAAGATGGAGACTTTACATCCTTTGTGTTAACCTGGATGGAAGTGGAACACATTATTCTTAGTAAGCATCACAAGAATGGAGAAGCAAGAATCCTATGTACTCAATCCTGATATGAGGACAATTAATGACCTACTACATAGTGGAGGGTGGGGGAATGAGATAGCAGAGAAGGGGGAGGGGGGTGAGAGAAAGAAAGAGCAGAGAGAGGGAGGCGGGGAGGGAGGGGTCTCGGTGTGTGACACACCTTTTGGGGGCAGGACACGGTTATAAGAGGGACTTTACCTAACAAATGCAATCAATGTAACCCGGTTTTTTGTACCCTCAATGAATCACCAACAATGAAAAAAAAAATTAATCTGGTTTTGAAAAATTAAAGCTATGCCTGGTCATAGTTTATTTAAAAAAAAGAGAGAGAGAGGGAGAAAACTACCACACCTATCCCCTCCAAATACCCACACCAAAACTTATGGAAAGAAACAAAAAACCAGCATAAATTCATAAAGACAGGAAATCAGAGGAGACAACAGCAATGAAAATTCCAAACTGGGAAATTGAGAAACTGAATCAAACTTAGAAAATACAAAGAAGCTGAATCATAAGCAAACAGTGGGGAAAAGCCACAAGGCCACATAATTTGTACCACAGAATCTCAAAAAGTCAAGAAGGAAAGTCGTGGAAGCTGTCATAGCCAAGAGGAGCCTTTAGAGACATGACAGCTAGATGTAATATGGTGTCCAAGAGGGGTTCCCGAAATGGAAAAAAGATGTTAGGAAAAAGCTAAGTTAAGAAAATAAAGTATAAGAAATTAACAGTAAAAAAATAAAAAGAAAAGAAAAGAAAGTATAGATTTTAGCTAATAATAAAATTATCTAGGTGGTACCTATGGCTCAAAGGGGTAGGGTGCCAGCCCCATATGCCAGAGGTGGCAGGTTCAGACCCAGTTTTGGCCAAAAAAAAAAAAAAAAATTACCTATGTTGATTCATTAATTATAAAATATGTGACACACCAGGATAAGATGTTAATAAACCAAGAAACGGAGTTAGGGGCATATGGGAATACTCTGTATTATCTTCTCAGTTTTCCTGTAAATCTAAAGCCATTCTAAAGAGAAAGCATATTTTAAAAGAAGTAGATTTCCTAGGGGTTCTTCCCAACTAGGTGCAATCCAGCAGCTGCCCCTCTGGAAATAATTAAATTAAGGAAGAGTTTACATATTAATGATTGCTGAAATACTCAGCTGTCCTCCCTGACTCTGAACCCAGAAGGAAACCAGGATTCTACATTCCAAGAAGGAGATTTAAAAATTTCTCTCTGGGCCCTGTACCTATAACCTTCGCACTCTAGGATGCCAAGAGGAGAAGATCACTTCAGGTCAGGTCTCACTCTTTACCAAAAATAGAAAAATTAGCTGGGCCTGCTGGCACCCACCTGTAATCCCAGCTACCAGCAGGCTGAAGCAGAAGGATCAGTTGAGCCTAAGGAGTCTGAGGTTGCTGTGAGCTAATGAGGCCACTGCACTCTACCCTCCACCCAGGGCACCAGAGTGAGACTCTAGCCTCAAAAATAAAAATTCTCCTCCAGCCAATCCAAGAGAAATGACTTAAAGATACTAAAATATCTCTAAAATATTTAAAGACAAGGGAAGAAATTTCCCCAGTGAAATAGCCCACTCTCCCATGTGGCTTATACTCAATAAACCCAATCCCACACATAGTGCCTCAATCTTAAAAATGATTACCAGGGATTTGAGGAAAACCTTTCACACAACAGAAAACAAAGATAACAAAAAATAATTTAGAAGAAATAGACACTACAAAAAGGAAAAATGCTTCAATTGCTCTCTTTAATTTTTCAGAGCAATAAGAGAATATATTATCTCCATGAAGCAAGAATAGTGTGTTACAAAAAAGAATACCAATGGCTCGGCGCCTGTGGCTCAATCGGCTAAGGCACCAGCCATGTACACCTAAGGTGGCAGGTTCAAATCCCCAGCCCAGGCCGCCAATCAACAATGATGGCTGCAACCAAAAAATGGCCGGGTGTTGTGGCAGGCGCCTGTGGTCCCAGCTACTTGGGAGGCGGAGGTAGGAGACTCACTTGAGCCCACAAGTTGGAGGTTGCTGTGAGCTGTGATGCCATGGCACTCTACCCAGGGGGATAGCTTGAAGTTCCGTCTCAAAAAAAAAAAAAAAAAAAGAAAAATGAAAATATTCTGAGAGGTGGCAGAAAAGAAAAACTGAGGTTCTAATGTCATTCTCTGAATTACATTGCATACATTTATATATCTCAAATGCCTATGTCTGGGAGCCTTGTAGGGTGACAAGGCTGGTTTGCCTAGGACTGAGGGGCTTTCTGGGATGCAGGGCATCCAGTGCCAAAGGCAGGAGAGTTTGGAACAAGCCAGATGAATGGCTCATTACTGGTGCCCGAGATGAACAGAGACACTGACGTGACACCGAGATAAACATCTTGACTGAGGCATTGTGTTTTCAGCAGCCATGCTACAATCAAGAGCAGACACCACTATTCTCTTTGGGACTCTTGTACCCTGATCCTGTCCCCAGCCCTAAACTTTACCTTTCCACATCATCTTTTCCTCATCTTCTGGATGTGTGTCAGCACTCTCTGCAGTTAATTGTGCTGCATCCTGTATTCCAGATAACAATGCCAGAAACAGATGCAGATTTTAGGTTTTGGCTGTAAGGGTCCAGTTGTGAAACATACATATTTATGTCTGAGAGGAGGGTGGAGGAGAGAAGGAGCCTACCTCCTTTGGCTGGTTTGTGGAATGAGCTCAGCACTACACATTTAGATACAAAGCAATTAGAAATAATTAGCCACTGGGATCACCCCAAGTCCTCCAGGAGATGCAGAATATGCCCCCAAGTCATGCTGGCTACAAAGACAAGAACTCATTATGGCTAAAAATAGGAGAATTAGATTAAACTAATTCATGGGCATATGTCCAAAGATCATTTAAAAACATGGTAGTGATGCCATGTAAATAATGCATGGGTCCTACAAAGTCATGCCAACATCGTGGAGAGAAACCTGAGCTGCCCCTGAGACCTCACAGTGTTACTCTCTGGTTTGTAGCTGGGAATTCACTTAGAGACTGGATAATTTGGTTTCAGCTGTTCTTTCTCTGCATAAGTCATGCTACAAGTAATGTCCATCAGATGAAGCTCCATCTGGTGCCTTTACTCCAGCAGAGCATCCCAGTCTTGGGAAGAGAATTAACTGTCTCTTTACCTCTTGGCTTGGCTTGGCTCCTGCTGCTTCTCTTATTTCTTTTTCATATGAGAACAATATTGGTCTTTATCAGTTTTTATTAAAAATCCTGGACTTCATTATTATCAAAAAGACACTGTGGACTCTGTTACTCATATTTTTAAAACAATAAAAGTAATACATTAACGGGCGGTGCATGGCAGAGACAGTGCCCTGGGTGGGCCCTAAGCCCAGACAGCTGCCTGAGGGAGGTGAGGGCAGTGCTCTGGTCAGCATTTTCTGCCAACAATTTCTTCCTGTCTAGAAATTCTCTTATGCGTATCATAAATGTTTGAAATAGCATTCTCCAATTTGCAAAACCATAAAGCAGCAACAAATGGGACTCTGGTTAAAAAAAAAACTTAAAAACAAACCACTTGACAAGTGTATTGCATGCTTTTATAAATGTTTGTTAAATGGTTTAATAAACCATTGTAAAGTGCTGGTTTTGCACAGTGAACTCTCATTGTACATCTTAACCTCTAAACGTGGGCCCCTATTCTGTCCACTAACTTTTTCACATTTTTCACTATTAATTTTTTTAAAAAACATCATAGGAAAAGAACCTAATGCTAAAAGAGAGCCAGAAGTATAGTGACATGAAATCAATCCCAGTAACAAAAGCCTCTTCCCTTTCCAAAGGCTTGTGTTCCTCCCCAGCCCTGCAAGGCAAACTGCATCAGTGTGGGCTGGTGCCATTTCCATAAGCTATTTGAATTCTCCAAACTGAGTATATGAGTAAGAAGCAACAGAGGCAAGGTTGCCAATAAGCTGTAGGCATTTAAGCACAATGGCAGCCAGATTGCTCAACTGTGAGGCCGCCAGAGCCAAGGAGCACTAACCAGTGTGGCTGCTAAGAGGCTCATGTTTCTTTTTTTTCTTTTGAGACAGAGCCTCAAGCTATCCCCCTGGGTAGAGTGCTGTGGCTTCACAGCTCACAGCAACCTCCAACTCATGGGCTCAAGCGAGTCTCCTGCCTCAGCCTCCCAAGTAGCTGGGACCACAGGCGCCCGCCACAACGCCTGGCTATTTTTTGGTTGCAGTCGTCATTGTTGTTTGGCGGGTCCGGGCTGGATTCGAACCCACCACCTTAGGTGTATGTGGCTGGCGCCTTAGCCACTTGAGCCACAGGTGCCAAGCCGAGGCTCATGTTTCTTATAACGTATCTTTTGAGTACTTTTGCCCTAATTTCTGGGAAAGAGGCTAAATTTAAAAAAAAAAAACTTTCATAAAACTTATTTTTACAAAAGTCATCTAAAGGGCACTGAGAATAGGAATCACATCCATACATCAGTTTCATACACCTTTTATCCAAATTGGCACATAAAAAAACAAACAAACAACAACAAAAAAACCCCAGTGTTTTTCAAGCAGCATTGTGGCATAAACCACAAAGGACTCGGGCATCAGGCAAGGAAAAATGTCTTCATTACCATCCATCCACACATACTTTTGGTGATCACGAAGATATTTCTCCTTATAGTTTCACAAGGAAAATAACAGAATGTGGGGTCTGAGTGTCAGAATCTGGGCTTAGTCCATATAGTGGCAAAGGAAATTCTACGTTATTGACATTACATTTCAACAGGGCACAGAGCGACTGGATTTACATTCCTTCTTGGATTAGGTTTTGTTTTTTGTACTTATTCTCTTTAGACAACCAAGAGCATGTGTCTCCACACCTTGCCAGCTGTACCAGGATAGACAGTGTCCCCAGTGCCAGGCTCAGAGGGGCCTGAGAGGCCATCTGGAAGACCATGTTGTGGGGTGTCCAGCCCAAGGGGGTGCTTGCAATTCCTCCCCTCTTATCTCTGGGGCATCAGTCACCAAAGCAACCAACATCAACCATTCTGAAACACCCCTATGACTCCCTCTGAAAAACACATCCGCAGGAGGGTTCAGTCTTAATTACTGTCCTGCGGTAAACTGGGGAAGAAGACCCTAGTCAGCTTGTGAGTCCTCTGCCTTCAAGTTATGGATGACAGGAGCTCCTTGCTAGCTGGGGAAGGTTATTTATGATGTGATTGGTAAGGAAGGAATGATAGTATTACCTCTCTCTCTCTCTCTCTCTCTCTCTCTTTCTCTCTCTTTTTAACTTGGGTAAGAGGATTGGATTTTGATGACTTAGGTTACAATACATATTATTAACCTCTTCTTTACATGTTCTGTTTGGCTTTGAATTCAAAGTGGGTGGTATTTTAAGGATTCAACTTCCATTTGAAAGAATGTGACAAAAGAATCTGTAATCAGAGACAAAAGATTCTGTGACAAAAGAATCTATAATCAGAGATACTGTGCCTTCATTTTGGGTTCCCCACATGTCTTCTCTCTCTACCTTGCTTTATTTCGAATCACACAGGGAAGAGAGTTGAATGGCAGCACACATCTTTTGAGATGCTTAAACCTTTTCTCATTCCAAGCCTTAACAATTAAAAAATGTACATTAGAAAATGTTTAAAGACTGGATCCTAAATTCTAAAAATATCAAAGATCAATTTAGAGGAGGGTATTGCACCAAAGTATTATTTAACCCCCCAGGCAGCCACTAGGGAAGAGGTGCAGATAACACATATCATTTCACCAGACATAAAACAGATGGAATTTCTCTTCTTACCTGAGTTCTCAGACCCCCTCCAAGGCCCTCCTCTTACTCCTGGTTTCACTGGGAACTCCATTTTGCATCTCTCCAGAGTTAAGGATCCCTAAGTATTTGCATCACAAGAAAAAGGAAGAAAGGACAATGATTTTTACCATATTCATTTTTTTTTTTTTTGAGACAGAGTCTCACTCTATCCCCTGGGTAGAGGGCTATGACATCATGGCTCACAGCAACCTCAAACTCTTGGGCTCAAGTGATCCTCCTGCCTCAGCCTCCTGAGTAGCTGGCACTATGGGCACCCACCACCATGCCTGGCTAGTTTTCCTATATTTAGCAGAGACCGGGTCTCACTCTTGCTCAGGCTGGTCTTGAATTCCTGAGCTTAAGGGATCCTCCTGTCTTGACCTCCCAGAGTGCTGGGATTACGTGTGTGAGCCATGGCATCCCGTCAATTTTTACTGTGTTCTTAACACCCTGAAGATTTAGATGCTCAATGTGCTGTGTTCAGCATCAGGAAGTGGACACATAGCCAGGACAGGCCCTGCTGCTCCTTCTTCTGAGAGTGCCCACTGCCACCACTACTACCATCAGGTGAAAAGCAAGGTCGTTTACATGCCAAGCAGGACACATGTGATCTGGTTGCTGCTCACATCTCACTCCCTCCATGTCCTGTCTACAACTCAGCCTGCTGGGTTTCTTTCAGGTCTTGTCCATGCCAGCTCCTGTCAGGCTTAGTGCCTTTACAACAGTTTCTGCCCCCTCTTCTATCTCATATGCCTCAGTAAGTCCCCCTCAGTCCTGAGCACTGCTTTACCACCATCTACCAAACACATCTGTGTCTTTGTACAGTATGGCTCTCCCTGTCTCGTGGCAAGTGTAACCCGAGAGGCCCATCACTTTGTGGAGTGGCAGATAAGCAGGCTGTGAATTCCAGAGACCTATGACCTACCTCTGCCTCTCAGAAGCTTCCTCCTGAATTTATGGAGGGCTGAAGCCTGGGTAAATCTATCATGGAAGTAGAGGGTGATTCTTCAGGTCTGCAAACACATGCTCATCTATTCGACTTGTGTGGGTACCCTAGGGCTTTTATTTGCACCAAAAAGTGGAAGCCAAGCTTTCATTATAAACAGATGGAGCTGCTAACAAGGAAAGTAAAACATTTCTCCAATCATTCTTTTGCACTGGAGACTCAAAGAAGATTCTGCTTTAAAAACAAACAAACAAAACTACCCAGTATTCCCTTTGCCCTCGCCCATAGGCTGTAGGTCAAAACACACACACACACACTATGGTCTTTGTCCCTCACTTTCTCCTTCCTCCTCTCCATGCCAAATGATACACTCCTTCAGTTGTAGATACTATCAATAAAAATGAACAAACTCAATCCCAAATCACAAGGGGGCTTTTCTTCGCATGAGCACAATATAAGCATTGGTATATCATATGGGGATTTTTATGAAACCTTGAAGAATGTTCAGAATTTCAGTCTTGCTTAAACAATGCCTCTTGCTAGTGGCTGGATTCAGATGTTGACTTTCAGGACAACCTGGGCTTTCTGTTTAGAAGAAGACTTTACCCTGAAGGGTCTCAATGTGAAAGATCTCCATGTATTTCCCTTTCTTCTTTTTTTTTCAGCCCAGAAAAAAAGAAATGTGGAAATGCTTATGTTTCCTTTAGCATGAAGCAATTTGAAGTTGATTGCAATCTCCCTGTCCCTAAGCCCCAAAAAGAAGTTGTATTATTATAGGCACAAGTGGTCATACTTAAATTTCTCTGTTAGGCAGCATCTTGTTACATACATAACCACTTTATGCTTTTAAATCTGAATATCATTGATAACAATCTCCTGACAGATCTACTTCCGGTGCCTAAGTTTGGAAATGAACCATTTGGCCTCCACTGAGATGTTCTTTTTGACTATTCCTGAGGAGGGAACACTGGGGTCACCCAGTCACCCGTGCCTTGGGGCAGGGCCACACTCAAAGTATTCCAGAGAGATGAGGATCTCTCTTGTTTTTAAAGCTTCTGCAAAGAAGCAGATTCTACAACCTCCCTAAGTAAACTCTTCAGCATTTCAAAAGTATTAGCATTTTCAGAAGAGAGTTAAGCCTACTATCAATTTACTTATTAATTTGACTCTGCCCTTTGAGCCTCAGAAACATCAAGGCCTGTCTTTAATTACCTGAAAACTAAATTCTCTGTCTGCTTGTATAAGAAATGATGAGGAGGCTCAGCACCTGTAGCTCAAGCGGCTAAGGCACCAGCCACATACACCAGAGCTGTAGGGTTCGAATCCAACCCGGGCCTGTCAAACAACAATGACAACTACAACCAAAACATAGCCAGGCATTGTGGCAGGTGCCTGTAGTCCCAGCTACTTGGGAGGCTGAGGCAAGAGAATCACTTAAGCCCAGGAGTTGGAGGTTGCTGTGAGCTGTGATGCTATAGCACTCTTCCCAGGGAGACAGCTTGAGGCTCTGTCTCAAAAGAAAAAAAAGAAATCATGAGGAAATAATATTTTTGAGAAACCTTACCTCAGTCTTTCCTGTCTTTTTAATGCAGATGCCTGCTCTGCCAAACTCACAGTATTCTTGGAAGGATCAAAAAGATCATGTGTCAGGCTGCCCAAGTAATAATTATTCTAAACCTGAATCTGGAAGGAGTTACTTAAATTACTCTATTATAGAAATAATAAGGACTCCTGGAAAATATTGCAAGTACAACCCTAAATTGCAGGCATAAACATTTTGTTCCTGAAATATCATTTTAGTACTTACACGAGCAATGTAGGTGTTGGAATTTCACAAAACACCAGAAAAGAACTCTCTCCCCTAAGATGAAGGGCTCACCCTGAAGCACAAGAGCAGAAAACTACCCCCATCGTTTCTCAAGACAGCATCATAGAGTGAAACCATGTTCAGGAGAGATGTGCACAGATCAAAGTGTTCAGAAGGTCTAAGCATGAAGGAATAAGAAACGACATCTCAGGCAAAGGAACTAAAAAAGTAAAGTTATGAACTTACTATCCTTAGGTAGGTGGAATTCTGGGCAACAAATAAATATGGTAAGAAATTTGTAATCCTAACTAGTGAAACTCAAAATGAAGCCTCAATAATTATGAACACATATTTGCTAAATAATACAGCAGCCACTATGTTAAGCAACTGTATAAAGCAGAGATTACAGAAGATGTAAAGAAAAATAGAGATGAAAACTTAGCAGCCACTGTATAAAGCAGAGATTACAGAAGATGTAAAGGAAAATAGAGATGAAAACTTTCTCAGTCTATGATAAATTAGTCAAAATATTAGAGTAGATGTTCAGCAGGTGCCTGTCTCCAAATGGATGAGTAACTGAACACAGGGCTTGGACAGGACCCTAAACTATAGTTCAGTGAAAGAGAAAGAGAAGGGCCAGCAATTCTTCTGCATATAGTATTATTAAGACATAAAGAAAACAGTAAGAATTTGTATTCACACATATGTGCATAAAGAAACCTGCAAATCTACAGAGAAAACTGGTATCAGTGGTTCCATGCAAGAGGATGTATGGAGCAGGCACATGTATGTACTTTGTGTAATTATGTAGATATGTTACTTATCCTGAACGTTAAATTATTTTTTAAAAAAAGCTGATATCTGGGTGGAGGGGGGGATTGGAGGGATCACTTCTGAGGTTTACCTTACAAGGGTACAAGTGAATCTTTCTAAGAGTAGAATGTGAACGTTTTAAAACAATAACTAAGAAAATGACATGAAGGCTATGTTAACCAGTTTGATGGAAGTGTTTCAGATTGTGTGTGAAAACCCTACACTGTACCCCAGCAAGTGCATTAGTGTACATAGTT
>CAUYQV010158349.1:0-14747 GCA_963574575.1 Galagoides demidoff | reverse complement strand
GTGGTCCCAGCTACTTGGGAGGCAGAGGCAGGAGACTCGCTTGAGCCCAGGAGTTGGAGGTTGCTATGAGCTGTGATGCCATGGCACTCTACCCAGGGGGATAGCTTGAGGCTCCGTCTCAAAAAAAAAAAAAAAGAAATAGTTTGTCCTATAGAGTTTTTTACAATATGAAATTTGATGATGGGCACCCATCGATGCTCTTTTACTAAAGATTTATATTTTTATTTGGTATCTCCTAAACTTAAAAATGTTGAGCTAGCCAAGCAAAACATATTTTTTGTTTGGGTCTGATTTAGCCAGAAGGCTACCACTTTGCAACTTCTATGTTGTATATCCACAAAAGAGAAAAAAGTGCCAGGATTAAGTCACAAAAACTTCAAATTAATATTGCTACTTGTAGAAGAAATCAAATATATCTCCTTTCTCCCCCTACTTTCCTCATTTGAAATAACATTCTGGAATTGTTAGGGCTAAAGCTGTGCTCACTAATTTACTGGGCTCAGATACAGGTCTATCTCATGTGTAATAGGGTCAAGCAGACCCTTCCCCACCAAGCACAAACTTGGTTATGTCTGTCAGGGAGCCTCTGCTTTATCACAGAATTTCTAGTTCTTTCTGCATAGGAAAGGGTTTTTTATACAGGGACTCAGTTAACCAAAGGCAATGGGTATTTAGGCCTTAGAGTTGGTGTAAAGTCTGCTAATATCAATTTTGCTAGTATTTGATAATATCATTTGTCCAGTGCTTCATTCAGTCTGAAGAGATTTTTTAAGGCCCGCCTTTAATGCAGAAAACATTATGTGCAGAATATAAAAGAAAATTTTCATGTTTATTGAGTCTGTTTTTTAAGGAAAAAGAGTCTATTGGAATTTATGCTAAAATGTTACCCATATTTATCCCTGAGGAATTTTCATCAGCTATAATAGCTTAAATTTGTAGGGATTGGAAAAATTTATTCAGTAATCATTATGCTGGGTATGGCAGCTCATGCATGTAATTCTAGTGCTTTGGGAGGCTGAAGCAGGAGGATTGCTTGAGGCCAGCGCTTGAGACCAGCCTGGGCAACATAGTGAGATCTCCAAATAAAAAAATTATCTGGGTGTAGAGGTGTATGCTTATAGTCCCATTTACTGGGGAGGCTGAGGCAGGAGAATCAGTTGAGTCTAGGAGTTCAAGACTGCAGTGGCCATGCCACTGCACTCCCGCATGGATGACAAAGTAAGACCTTGTCTCTGAAAAAAAAAAAAAAAATTTTATGTGCTCAACTTTTCACTAAGTATACTAAATATTAAATACTAAAAACTTAAAAGGTTGTGGTGGATGTGTTACTTGGTTCAATGTAAACATTTCACATTATATCTCAAAGTAGTACACTGAACCCCATCAATGTACAGAGTTATGATTTAATAAAAAATAATTATTAAAAAAAAAAAATTTATATGGAATTTGAGTTAATTTTTTTTCTCTTTTTTTTCCCTCCATCTACTAGCTGGATATGAATTTGAATGAAGAAAAACAGCAACCTCTGAGGGAAAAGGACATCATCATTAAGAGGGAGATGGTGTCCCAATATTTGCACACCTCCAAGGCTGTGAGTTCTGGGACAAGTACCCATGACCGGGGAGAATGTGCCCTCATCTTTGACCTGTTTTGCCAATTCTATATAACATTTTCTATCTACGTCCATTCTGTTCCTTCCATTTTATAAGCCTTCCTCATTTTTTATTCTTTTCAGTTACTGTTCTTATCTACTTTTTTGCCTGATTAAATCTTCATGAAGTATGTATGGGGACTGGGATGAGCAATTCTGAATTTTATAAGTTTAGTGGTGCGAGGGCTAACAATTATGTTTGTGAACTCATCCTAGAAAAAGTGCTACATATACCTCATTGCTGAATCACTACAGTCACCTTCAAAGAATTCCCTTTGGGAAGCTATGCATCAATGCTGGTGCCTAGTCTATTCTTCAAAACAATTTTGGAACTCTTTTTTCTGGAATGACCATCAGAATGTCCTAAATGTCATCAAAATGTCTTCTTTTAATATTTCCTTTATCTTTGGGTAAAGAAAAAAGTCACTGGGGGCCAGATCAGGTGAGTAGGAAGGGTATTTCAATATAGTAATTTGTTTACTGGCTAAAAATTCTCTCAGAGACAGTGCTATATGAGCTGGTGCCTTGTCATGGTGTGAGAGCCGCACCCTTCTCATGCCAAGATTTTCAGTTAAAATTTTCCTGTTTCTGTCAATGTTTACTTGGTCTGCTGTGCTTGTCACAGTCAACCAAGAATCTTGACACACAATTTGATGAATTTTTGCGATGTTTTTGTCAGTTCTACTTGTTGTTGCCCTGACCTCTCTTCATTAGTGATGCTTTCTCTCCCCTCAGAAAATCATTTAATCCTGGCCTGGTGCGGTGGCTCATGCCTGTAATACTAGCACTCTGGAAAGCCAAGGCAGGTGGATTGCCTGAGCTTGGGAGTTTGAGACCAGCCTGAGCAGGAGCAAGACCCTGTCTCTAAAAAGTAGCTGGGTGTTAGGATGGGTACCTACAATCCCAGCTACTTAGGAGACTGAAGCAAGAGGATCTCTTGAGCCTGAGAGTTTGAGGTTGCTGTGAGCTATGATGCTACAGCCCTCTACTCAAGGCAACAAAGTGAGACAGTCTCACTAAAAAGAAGAAAAAGCATTTAATCCATTTGTATACTGCTGTTTTTTTTCATGGCATTATCCCCTCAAACTTGGACTTAACCTGTCCCTGATTTCACTTCCACTCTTGCTGACTTTAATAAGAAATTGAATGTTTGCTCATTGCTCTGCACACAAAAATATGCAACAACAATAATGAATGCCATTCAGCATGACGCCCCACACATCAGCACGAACACAGCTATGAGACACATATACCAAGTTTATGAAACCTTACCAAGTTGTTTGTACGGTCCTGCCAACATAAGGACACAGTGGCAAGTTCACAAACATAATTGTAAGAGCTTATATGTAATGGATGTCTGCCCTGATGTTATTTAAATGTATTAACTAATACTAGTCCCTAATTTATAACTCAGTCCAGTGTTTAGTAATCTCTTTATATGCTTCCTCTCCAGGGTATGAGCCAAAAGGAGAGCTCCAGGTCTGCCATGATGTACATTCAGGAGTTGAGGTCAGGCTTGCGGGATATGCCTCTGCTCAGTTGCCTGGAGTCACTTCGTGTATCTCTCAACAACAACCCTGTCAGGTGAGAATTCTGAGGAGGTAACAGGAGTAGGAGCCAAATGCTGGAGTTCACTGGTGGTGGTTAAAGATAAAAGGAATCAGGGAAGTATAAGAATGGTCAAGATTGGGAGTAAAGAGTTACTGATATAAACTTCATTTGGCACAGTAGCATTTATTTGATTTGATTTGACACTGTATTGTTTTTCTGTCTGTTCTTTACAGTTGGGTGCAAACTTTTGGTGCTGAGGGCCTGGCCTCCTTATTAGATATCCTTAAACGACTTCATGATGAGAAAGAGGAGACTACTGGGTGAGGACTTTCAAATCTTTGCAACATCTCGGTAGAGGGTTGAAGGGGACTTTGCTCTTTGCTGTAAAGGAGAAAATAGCAGTTAAATGTACAGCAATAGGTTAGGGGGATGTGCTATTAGCTGAGAATGTGATTTATCATGGGGATGACTAGGTGATGAATGACGATTGTAGATATAGGAAAGGGAGAAGGAACTTAAATTTAGTGGTGAATAACATGGGATATATGCCACATAAAATTATTAATCTTTTGGCACTAGTACTTTTTTAGTTTGGAAATAGGATCTGATTTAGTCCAGAGCTTCCTTGTGATCTTGTCTGGATCACATCCCATTTGGAAGTGTTACAGTACACTGGATCATTTTGGGCATTTTGGCTGTCTTCCCAGTTGGAATAATTCTGAGGATATCTTGAACTGTCTTAGTCTACCTTGAAGCCAACCTGAGTCAAAGTACTTCCTGGAATCTTTTCTGAAACAAAGCAATGTAGTACCTAGAGGTCCTGCAGATATTATACTGTTTCAGACTTGAAACCTGTGATGTAGTGAGGCAAGCAGTAGTGGGAGGGATATTATCCTGGTAGAATTTAGCACTTGGGAGCCTACAGGGAGTGAAAGGAAAGGTTTTAATGTAATACTAAATTCCTGGATTACAAGAGGATTAGCCAGATTTCTTTGATGGGAAATCTCTCTTCAGCTACATATTTTGTCAGTGTTTTGAGCAAAGTGCTATGTGTTGAATTTACTCAGCTAGTTGGGGATTTTCCTGAAAGCTTTATTTGCAAAATTGAAAAGTCAAATGGGAAAGGGGTATAGAATAAAGAGACTTAACTTATTATGTCTTCTACATATAGAAGCTATGATAGCCGGAATAAGCATGAGATCATTCGCTGCTTGAAAGCTTTTATGAACAACAAGGTGAGATTTTTTTCCATTCTCATTCCAACCCCGGTCTGGAGACCCCTATTCTTTTTCTCCCATTGGCAAACTCAAAGAATGAACTAGGGATGTCAGGTTCAAGACGTCTAGCTTTTCCTTTTAGTATCATAACTTTTTAATTGTCACTTATACATGCTTCAGTGTATAGCTTTCCCCAGTTCTCTTTTGTTTCAGGGGTAGGCTCAGCTTTCTTCCTTTTCCTTTACTGTCTTTTGCTAATTCTTGAATTTCCTGATTGGTAGTTATTATTTTTGGAAGGTTTCCTTTATTCTCTGCTTATTTGTTTGTTTTGTCCTTCCATACTATTCCTGCTTTAGAATCTTTTTGTTGTCTTTTTTGTTTAGTAGTTAAACCCAAGGAGCCTACAGTTATTTGCACATGATTATAAATCTGCCTTTCTCACTATTTAATTTTGTTTTAACTTATTCCATTGGATTGGAAGGGAGAGTTTTTTTTTTTTGTTTTGTTTTTTTTTGAGACAGAGTCTCAGGCTGTCCCACTGGGTAGAGTGCTGTGGCATCACAGCTCACAGCAACCTCCAACTCCTGGGCTCAAGTGAGTCTCCTGCTTCAGCCTCCCAAGTAGCTGGGACCACAGGCACCCGCCACAACACCTGGCTACTTTTTGGTTGCAGCCGTCATTGTTGTTTGGCAGGCTGGGCTGGATTTGCACCCACCACCTTAGGTGTATGCGGCTGGCGCCTTAGCCACTTAAGCCACAGGTGCTGAGCCAATACTAGAGTCTTTAAAACTTGTTATACTTGTAGAACATTTTAGCATCAGAGTTAATGATTATCAACAAGGATCAAAGGACTTTCCCAATCACAGTTTTGATGAGCTGGGCCTGGCACTCAATAGTGTTTAAGTATCCCAGGAAACAGCAAGGTTCTGGTGTCCCATGTTTGTTTCATTAAACTGAGTGGGTGGAAGTGGTCTGCAAACCCCGTCTATGATACTGCAGTATATTTGAGCTCATTCACCTATTCAACAAACCCTAATGGACCTATGACAAGTTAGTGACAGCCCATATATATGTAAACAGAAAAGGTGCTGCCATTTTTCAAGGGGCCACCTTAAGGACAGACATGCAAACAGTTACAGTGTGTCAATATATACATGCAGTGACACAGAAAGATGGAGGATGGCGTCACCAGCTGCCCAGGACATCAGGGAATCCAGGAGTTCATATGAAAGACAAGGTGCACAGGGCATTTGTGTGAATGCGTAACGTCCATAGCTAAAGTCTCACAGAGAACAGCAGGAAATGAGGTGGGCCAGGCTAGCAGGCGCAGCTCTTGAAAGCCCTTAGCTAGGCCAGAAAGTCAGGGTACCACTGACAACTATCAGAAGGACACAACAACGTGAACACTTTCACAGTTTAGGAGGCTGACCCTAGGAGCAGGAGATTCAGGGGATGGCTCTGTGAGGGCTGTTAGGAGAGGCAAGGAGGCCAGGTAGGGACCAGGTGAGACATAGCAAAGTGAGACAAAAGTAAGGCGATTAAGATGTTTGGGCATGTTAAAATTGACAAAAACTTGTACCTGGACAACTGGGTTTATAGCTCACAGAGGTTGGCTGCAGTAGCATTTGAAGCCTATGAGCCTGTCCCTAGGGAAAGATGGCCTTATCCCCACCCCATTTTTAGTGCGGAAACCAAGGAGAGTCCTCAGTTTGGCACCATACTGGAGGCCTAAGGTTTATGAAAGAGGATTGACTGGTCGGTATGCTGTAGGAAGGCAGGGGCTTTCTTCCTTCACTCCAAACACAGTTGCTGGAATGTCACTTGGCAGAGTGACCATTAACAAGACATTTGCTGAGGAGGTAGATGATCCTGACGGCCATGCCATCTCTCCCCCAGCTACAGCCAGCAGGCTCCTCCCAGACACTAGAAGATAAAGAGGAATGAACACCCCCTGGATGGCCAGAAACATTGAGGAGATATAAATTAAACTCTTATTGCTGTGGTCATAGCTTCTCATTAAAAATGCTTGAGATACTTGGAACATTCCTGGGATACTGAGGCATCCAAATTAAAGTCACTGTTCCAGACAATTGTTCTTAATTTCACGGTTCCTGACTTTTCCTAGATAGTTCTTTGAATGAGGGGGAAATGGGATGAACAGCTTTTAGCAAATCTTTAAAAACATCTTCAGGGCTCGGCACCGGTAGCTAAGTGGTTATGGCAGTGGCCACATACACCAGGGCTGGTGAGTTCAAACCCTGCCCAGGCCTGCTAAACAACATCAACTGCAACAACAAAAAAGCTGGGCACTGGGGTGGGCGCCTGTAGTCCCAGCTACTTGGGAGGCTGAGGCAAGAGAGTCGCCTAAGCCCAAGAGTTTGAGGTTGAGCCGTGACCCCACAGCACTCTACCGAGGGCCACATAATGAAACTCTGTCTCAAAAATAAATAAATAAATAAATAAATAAATAAAAATAAAAACATCTTCAGAATAATTTACCAACCTACATTATTCAATTAGCACTGCTACCCTTAAACATCTCATTTTGGAATTAAAGCAGTTTTACTCTAGTTGTTATTCTTTTTCATGCTAATGCCAAACAGTTTAATAAAAAGTTGGTATTGCAGTTAACTTTGTTCTTGCCACAGGTTCCCTTATGCTGCTCATTAAGTCCTCTCTTCCCAGCCTGTGACACCGGCTCTCCAGGTCCCTCCTCTGCCATTTGAGTACAAAGTTCACTATGTCTTCCTTTACAAGCCAAGCTTCTGACCTCACTTCCCGGACTTGATTCAATAGGATTGTTTAGTCACTCAGAATGTTACTATTTATTTAAGTCTGTGTCAAGAACAGCAAGAGCAGAAAACACCCTTTATGCATATGACCATTTGTTACTCTCCCATCAACATCCCAGAAACTCCACTCCTTTCCCCTGAGTGACAAAATGATAACATCTGTGTCTCCCAGAGCACAGCCAAACGGCATTTACATCTATTTTAAATTTGTCATATCTCAACAGCACATTTTAGACCTGAGGAGAAGAAAAAACTCTCCCAGACTTTAACCACTGGATAATAGAAGGTATCAGTCATGATGTAGTAGCAGAAACATTTACTTAATAAGCAGGTTTTAAACTACTGTCAAGGTATCTATTCCCATCCTCCCACATCTCCACATTTAGGAATTCAAGAATTTCATGAAAAGTTATTTCGATCAGCATCTGCTTTTGTCTAATCCCAAAACATCTTTAGAATTTTAGGTCAGAGGCATTTTAGATGACAGGTGCATATGAGAGGGCCAGACCAGCGCCATTTTGTTGCTTCCCCCCACCATTTTGAGGCCCGGCCGCCATCTTAGATGATAAGTTTCAGCTTCCCCCAAACCCAGGCTTTTCCCCGAAATCAAGCATCCCAATCAGCCAATCAGAAGTGTACCCCACCCTTCTTGCTCCAGACTACCCCAGGCTCCCACCTCACCCCAGTTAGGAAATCCCCCACCCCTCAACCTGGACCAATCTAGAGCCTCCCTGTACTACTGTAATCACCGACCACCAATCAAGAATGTACCCCACCCTTCTTGCTTTCTGTACTCTATAAAACTTCCCGGACCCCTGGGTTCGGGGCTCTTCCTCGGTATGCTTGCCAGGAGAGCCCAGGCCCGGGCTTGCTAAATAAAGCTCACCTTTTGCTTTTACATCGGACTGTGTCTCAGACTGTCTCTTGGGGCCACTTAGGGGAATTTCAGGCACAACACATATGTGTATGGATTTTCCTCAAATAAAACCAAATCTATCTCTTTATACATGCCTCAGAATCTCTCCACAGAGTGCCCTGACCCTAAGAAGCTGCTCTCTGGTAAATGCTGTCAGGCTAGGCAGCAGAGAGAGAGAGAGAGGAAAGATTGAGTCTTCATATCCAACTATGGTACCATGATAAAGAGAATCATGCTCCCCGAAATCCCTGGGCTTCTGATAAGATTTCATGAGAAATGCACAAATATTGCATCCTTCCACAGCAGAAAGTACAGACAGAGAGAGTATCACCACTACACAAAATATCTGTTCCCCACCTTGGCCTTCTCACTGCTTTCTTTACTGAGTTGTGATTCTTACTATGACTGGAGGTACTGAGACGACTTACATTTTAAGTCTGTCAGTTGAGAGTCTCTAAATTCAAATGTTTGCTTTTCTAAGAAAACTTGCGCTTTGCAAATTTTACAAATTATTATAGCTACAACAGCAATGTCATAATATTAAAACTTTTGAAACTGACTCCTTTTCATCAAGGGTCTCCATGCAATGGAAGTTTCATTCCACACCTACATAAAAAGGGTTGGCGTCCTTCTATTTTTCCTTTGGTACTCGGTTTGTTGTATTTATTGTATTATACACATGGCAACAAAAAAGGGAGCAAGCTTTGAAAGAACTGCTTTTCTCTGTGTATGTATAACTCTAGCTCCACTGGGAAATCCCATCTCCTGTTACCATAGCAATGGGAAGCACTGCAGAGGACTTTCAACAACCTATCTGGGAGAAGAAATTGATTTGCTTTTCTAGCATCCAGGAGGACAAAACCGTGTCTTCCTGATGTCAGATGAGATGAGGAAGATTTCCAAATATGTTGCATAAGGGAGAAGATGAGAATTAAAAGGGCTGTGGGAAGAGGTGGCCTCGCTTAGGAGGTTGGGCAAGAATTGCTAATCAACACCAATCATTTTTGATCCCTTGAAGCAAAAAATTATATTTGTTCTAAGTGCGGCATTTGAAAAATGTTCATGATTCTAACTTTTCTTTTTAAAGCCTAATTTCATTTTTGCCCAGGCTGCTTGGGTGATTCTCTCAGCAATAACTTCTTTCATTTAGTTCCCTCTGCCCAAAGGAAAGCATGAACGCCATCTCTGTCTCGTTCCTGAATGTACCCTTGAGAGAAGCTTTCCAATGTTGGAAGCACAGGCACATCAAGGTCATAAGGCAGGACTACCTGAGGGCAGATTTGGGGTTACTGCTTTGTGGGTTAAACCTCAGTGGACATTCATTTGCAAGGCAGAAAACTCAACACAGGCCTTAGAGATAGTGGAAACTCAGACAGGGATCTCTGTGCTCTAGTCCTGGTCCTTAGAGATATACTTGGCACTAGAGTACCATTGCCAGAACTGTGATCTCATCTGACACCACAGAGAGGGCCCTGCCTTCCAGGAGGGCTTGGGCAGGATGAATTGGAATGACAGCAATGTGGACAGACCATCAAAATCCATTGCCACTTTCTTGAACTATCTAATCCCCAGGGCACTTATATAATCCATGGGTGAGCAGAGGTCCCTCAAATTGGACTTCTCAGCAAGCTTGATAAGTGGTGCACTTAACAAAAATTAATGCAATTTAGAGAAATGAAAAAAAGTAATACCTTATGAGTTCAGTGTTACCATGCCTGAACGCCATGCCTGTGCTGGTATGGAGCTATATTCCAGCAATACCTTCATACCAAATAAAAGAGTAGTTGAGAGCACAGAGTTTTGGCTGCCTGGGATCAATACATAGTAGCATGGTTGGAGCCTGGTTGGCCTGGCCATCTAGAACTGATTAAGGTTTAACAAACATTATGAACCAGTTGTTAAACAAAGCTTCTGTTAAGTTACATAAGTTTACAATTGTTAACACATAAGTTATATTAAAAATAAAGATAATACATACTCAAAACTTATTGCTTCATAATTATTTTACATTTCACTATTACCTATAGTTCTGAGGTTATTTTTTGCTATCCCATTCATAGGGTAGAAATACTACAGAATGGTGTGTTCCCTCCCACCTCCTTCCAACTCCATTCCCAATGACATCACAGTGTGGCTTGAAATCAGCCATGATGCGAATATTTACATGACAGAAATCCACAATTTCTACAAGTCAGAGCCTGATTTATTGTTCTACTGATTGTCTAGACTTAAGATATAGGACAAATGTTAATAATAAATGATAAAACTTAGGAGTCTATAGCTGTCATATTGTTAAAGACAAAAAAACCTTGAAACTATTCTTATACTATTCAAAAGTGTATCCAATTCAGCAAAGAAGTTGCTCATATCATTGGCAGATGATTATATATGTCTTTATCGTTTCACTTTTGTCTTATTAACATAAACGAAACTATCAACATTCGTGCTGGACTATACTTGTTGCCGAATGATATGAGAGACTTTTTCTGAACTCGATAGCAGTCAAGCTGTTATTCCGCATGTGATTCTGTCAAAAGATCTGAAATAAAAGTTGACCATATATATCTGTGGAGTTCCACAAAACAAACAAACAAATAGAAAAACCCCAAAAAACAAAAAACCACAAAAACCAAGCCCCTGGGAAAGCATTCTATCATAATTGATGAGCAATTTGGAATTCATAATAAAGAGAATTATATTTTTATTTGTATGTTGTGTTATACTTCATTTATTTCAGTAAAATGTATAATAAACTCATAAGTGTATATGCATACTTTTTTTTTCCTAGAGAGCAGGTTGTTAAACAGTTACCAGTGCATCACTGAAACATGTCTTCTCTACTAACTGGCAAATAATTTCTCATAAATCATCTCCAGCAAATTACTAAACCTCTCTGTGCCCCAGTTTCTCATCCATAAGATGGGAATAAAACTGTATCTACTTCAAAGAAAGTAGGTCTTATTTTGAGGATTAAATAAATCCTAAAGCAGTGATTAAAATAATAGTGTTTAAAACATAGCGAGCACTATATAGATGGTATTGCTATTAATTAAATGCCTTGTGACAGACACATGTGAAACCTACCCCTTATCCCAGAACTGACACTCTTTAAGTCAGGGAAACTCACTCACATACTAGAGAGTGACAGTGAACTATCCTCCAATACTTAGAAACAAGACTACCTTCTGAGATCTAAACTAGTAAAAGCCATGTGAAATGGACAAAAAGGAAATAAACACCAACAATCTGAAGACAGCGTTTTAAGGAGAAAGCACATGAAGAAAAATGGGATTTGGAAATACAATCCAGTTATGACTGACAGTGAGAGAAAATGGACTCTGCTTTAAAATAAATATCTGAGAGTAAAATGTTAACAGAAGCAGAATTTCTGCTTAATGACTTAAGAAAAGTCAGAATTAAGACAGAATTGTTACAAAGACAGATATCTAAATTGGTGGTACAGAACCGGATCTAGAAACAGACCTACATTTAGGTAACTCAAGGGGGAAGATAGAGTTTTCAACAAATGATGCTGGGACAATTGGATATTCATATGGAGAAAAAAAAAAATCAATCACAATTCTTCTCACCATAAATAAATTTAAAAAATCTCAAGTGGGCCAGAGTTCTAAATGTGAGGGTCAGCCTGTATAATCGAAAGAAAAAACAAAACAAAAACATAAAATCTTTGTGACTTTTGAAAGATCATGGCTTCTTGGAGACCAAGCAAGCATGAACTATAAAAGAGAAAAAAAATGAATGAATTGGATTTCAAAAATCAAAACTTCTGGTTTTTGATAGTTACCATAGACTGGGAGAAAAAAAAAAACAACAGGAAACTGTACTGAGAATATATAGATTAAATAAGAATACAACCCAATTTAAAATATGGATAAAAGACTTGAACATTGGCAAGGACAATTAAAACTAAAAAGACCGACAATACCAAGTGTTGCAGAGGATAGAGAATAACTGGAATTACACATATTGCTAATGGGAATGTAAAATGATAAATCACTTTGGAGAGCAACCTGGAAGTTTCCTATAAAGTTAAATATACACTTATCATTATAACCTAGCAATTTCACTCTTTGGTATTTACCCAAGAGCAATAAAAGGAAAATACTTTGATTTCTTAATAGCCAGAAATTGGAAATAATTCACATGTCCATCAACAGGTGAATGGATAAACAAATTACAGCATATTTATGCAATGAAATTGTTCTCAGCCATGAAAAATAACACCACTACTGACAAGCATAGCATGGATGAATTTCAAAAGTGTAATGCTGAGGCTCGGCACTCATAGCACAGTGGTTATGGGGCCAGCCACATACACCAAGGCTGGTGGGTTTGAACCCAGCCTGGGCCAGCTAAACAACAATGACAACTGCAATAAAAAATAGGCAGGCATTGTGACAGGTGCCTGTAGTGCCAGTTGAGGCAAGAGAATCACTTAAGCCCAGGAGTTGGAGGTTGCTGTGAGCTGTGACATCATGACACTCTACCCAGGGCAACAGCTTGAGGCTCTGTCTCAAAAAACAAAAAGAAAGTAGCCACCAGAAAGAACAGTCATAAGAACGAGAAGTACTGCTCTGAAAAGTAGATTGTAGATGAGAAAACAGGGTAGGGCAGGTAAGTTTCACATTCTAATGCTTTCTGTAATTTTGTGGATTATATTATAATTTTGTAATTATATTGCCTTAATACAAATATAAAAATTAAAAATAAAAATGACCCTAGATAAATAAAAATTGATTACTCTCTATATATATTTTAAAAAGCAGGTCATTTAGAAGTCTTCCACTGGCAGGAAGTAGGAAGGGGTGTCTGACAACTGCGTTGTATTTATCAACCCCCAGATGTTCTCACAAGTACAACTGCTCCTGATAAAAAGAGTTTGATCAGCCTGGCTCATCTTACCATGCATTCTTCCCAAAAGGAGAAATACTGCCTAAGAGTGTAACACAACCATTTGCTAATGAGAAGTTTCACTAATGAGGAGGGCCCATGTGAAACCCAGCTTCCTGAAGCTATTCATCTTATTTCCTCCCTCTTTAAGAAAAGAGTATGACTCAAGCACAGAGGGTTATATCTGGCAGCAGTCCTGTTAATTTAGGATAATTAAATATGCCAGTCATGAGTTTCAGCGAGGTCTGATTAAATACTTTAGAGAAGTCATTAGTGAATCCATCTGGTCTAGTGGCTTTGCCAGATGGCAAAATGTTACTACCTTTATCTGATCTGCTCCTGGAATATTCTACCCCTACTATAGAGGCATTTTCAAAGTAAGTCTTACTTTGCTAATTTATACTAAGAGAGACTTGTGAGGTGGAAGGTGAGCCTAGCAATCATGTTAGGGCACACCAACTGAGCCACGACATTTCAAGGCCATATTAAACAGCCTATTATTTTACTGTTGAATCCAAAGTGATTTCCTCCTTTCCACTTCCTCAGAATGTTCCATCAGAAATTTTAGATGGTGCTCCAAATGTGAATACAGAGTCAGAGTGTCTCTCTACTTACATGTCACTCTACTTTAGTCACAGGGAGAGGTGGCCAGCTGTATTTCACATCATTGCCGAAATACTCCAAGATGGGAGGAACCTGGAAAGTCCTTTCTCCATGTAGATGGTCACTTACACGAAAAAGTGGCCACTTTAGATTTTTTCAATTAGAGTTACATAGCCTTATACATTAAAATGACAATATTAAAGTGATTTTGATATCTTGATCATGCAGCGTTAACCTTTAATTTACCAATTCCTAACCAGCTAGGTCAAAACTCAAGGCACTCTCTAGCAGTGATTTTCAACCAGTGTGCCATGGCAGACTGGTGTGCATGAGAGGATCTTAGTTGTGCTGTGAAAATTTTTTTTAATTTTTATTGTTAAATCATGTTTGTGCACATTAATACTAACATGGGGTACAGTGTGTTGTTTCCATATACAATTTGAAATACTTTCATCCAGTTGGCCAACATAGCCTTCATGTCATTCTCATAGTTGTTGTGTTAAGACATTTATAACCTTTAGAAAGATTCACATGTACCCTTATAAGATAAATCATAGGCATGATCCCCGCAATACCCCTCCCTTCATCCATCCTCCCCCTCCCTTTCCCCCTATTCTTGGATAAAAATTGGGTTATAGCTTTCCTATGACGGCCAACAGTTAGTTTCATAATAGGGTTGAGTACATTGGATACTTTTTCTTCTATTCTTGAGATACTTTGCTAAGAATATTTTCCAGCTCCATCCATGTAAACATGAAGGAGGTAATGTATCCATCTTTCTTTATGGCTGCGTAGTATTCCATGGTGTACATATACCACAATTTATTGATCCATTCATGGGTTGATGGGCACTTGGACATCTTCCATGATGTAGCAATTGTGAATTGGACTGCAGTGAACATTTTGATACAGATATCTTTTTGATATATTTTTAAGTGATTTTCTCCATACATAACCATGACCTCTGTTAATAGTTTTACTTCTTTATTTCCAGTCTAGATGCCTCTCCACTCCTTCCTCCCTGCCTTCTGGTGTTTGTCTAACTGCCCTGATTAAAACCTGTGGTGTGATATCACATAAAAGTGGCACAAATGTACATTCTTGTC
>CAUYQV010158347.1:0-12332 GCA_963574575.1 Galagoides demidoff | reverse complement strand
CATCACAGCTCATAGCAACCTCCAACTCCTGGGCTCAAGCGAGTCTCCTGCCTCCACCTCCCAAGTAGCTGGGACCACAGGCGCCCGCCACAACGCCCGGCTATTTTTTGGTTGCAGCCATCATTGTTGTTTGGCGGGCCCGAGCTGGGGATTCGAACCCGCCACCTTAGGTGTACATGGCTGGCACCTTAGCTGATTGAGCCACAGGCGCCGAGCCGAAATACATGTCTTCTTATTGATGACATGTAAATAGATCTTCTAGCACAGGACCTTAGTCCACAGGTAACCTCCAGTCAATGGTAGAAATTATTGGCAACAGTAACATACACCTTGTGGTCCCTAATCTTTTCAGCACCAGAGACTGGATTCATGGAAGACAATTTTCCCACAGATTGGGGGGAGGGGATGGTTTGAAGATGATTCAAATGCATTACATCTCCACTTCAGGCATTAGACCAGTGTTTTTCAACCTTTTTTTTTTTTTTTATCTCAGAGCACTCTTGAACCTATAGTTAAATTTCTGTGGCACAAATTATGTTGATAAAAAAGAATATACTTAGTATGCTTTGAACAACTTTTTTTTCTTTTCTTTTCTTTTCTTTTTTTTTTTGCAGTTTTTTTGGTCAGGGCTGGGTTTGAACCCAGCATCTCCAGCATATAGGGCTGGCGCCCTACTCCTTTGAGCCACAGGTGTCACCCCATGCTTTGAATTCTTTCAAAAATAATTTAATTAATGATCTTTAAAATTTTTCATGGCACACTGGTTGAAAATCACTGCATTAGGGCCAGTCATGGTGGCTCATGCCTGTAATCCTAGCACTCTGGGAGGCTGAAGCAAGTGGATCACCTGAGCTCAGGAGTTTGAGACCAGCCTGAGCAAGATCAAGACCCCATCTCTACTAAAAATATAAAAACTGAGGCAAGAGGATCACTTGAGCCCAAGAGTTGGAAGTTGCTGTGAGCTTTGATGTTGCCATGGCACTCTACCAAAGGCAACAAAGTGAGACTCTGTCTCAAAAACAAAAAAAGAAAAGAAAATCACTGCATTAGATTCTCAGAAGGAGCTCACAACCTAGATCCCTCACATGCACATTTCACAGTAGGGTTCGCGCTCCTGTGAGAATCTAATGCTACAGCTTGTCTGACAGGAAGCAGAGCTCAGGCGGTGATGCTAGTGATGGGGAGCAGATGGAGATACAGACGAAACTCAGCTTGCTGGCCTGCTGCTCACCTCCTGCTGTGCAGCCGCCCAGTATCAGGGCACAGCCTGGGGGTTAGGGACCACAGGTTTAGATCTCATTATCTCAGGTCCCTTCTTTGCTTCAAAGGCTCTCTATAAACTACAAGCTCAGGTGGCGTTTCTAGGGTCTCAAGTTGTTCCCAGCCTCTTTGTTGTCCAAACTCCTATGATGGAAAGGTACAGATACAAGCTAGTTAGGATGAGTGCATCTGCCCATCTGGCTCTGAATATATCCATTCTTAGTGAACCAATATGAAATCACAGTTCATGAAAACCTACTTCAAAATTCCAGGGACTTTCCACCTGAGTACACTTCCCACTGGAAACATCATCAGAGCACTGGGTCTCAAATTTGGCCTCACATTGGGATTGCTTGAGAAGTTTTTAAAAAATATAATGCCTAGGTCCCACTTTCAAGAACAGTGATTCTCCATGGGGAGATGTGCCCTATCCCTCAGAAAACACTTGGATATGCCTTTGAGGTTGTACAACTGAGGAAGGGTGCTACTGGGTAGAGTCCAGAGATCCTGTTAACAACTCACAGGACCCCCACAGGAAAGAATTATCTGATCCCAAATGTCCACACTGTCAAGGCAGAGAAACCCTATCTATAGATTTGACTCTCAGTATGGGCTGAACCTGGACATAGGATTTTTAAAAACCTTCCCAGATTATTCTACTATGCAACAAAATTTGAGAATCACTGTTCCTAGAGGATAGTCAAATATGTGGCTAAACCCCTTGCAACCCTGTCCATTGAGCTTGAACTTAAAATTTCTATTTTTTTTTCTCATTTGCTTTGTAGTTTTTTGGGGAGTTACAGATGGTTGAAAGGAGGAAGAGTTAGTTGTTTTTGTGAGAAAGCCTGGGTTTCCCACAACATGCTAAAGTGGACAACTCCACAAATACAAGTTTTGTTGCTTATCTTTCATCTTAGGAGTTGGCCTTCCTGAGGTAGTTCAGGAGGATCATTAACCACAATCAAACACACACATCCTGGGGAACAGGCTACTTGGAGTTATGTGGGAGAAGCTCCTCCTTTGCCAAGTAAACACAGCCTGATGTGTGGGAGGGTGACACCCTCTCCCTTTAGGGGACCCCCAGAAAGGGCCAGTGCAAAACTCCAGGGGGGTATCATTCACATAGAACACAATGTGAATGATGCTTCTTGGTTCTGTGGGCCCCAAGGTTACATCCACCAGAATACCTAGGCTTTTAAATCAGTCCCTTTTAAATACTTTTGACACATAAAAATACCCACCTAGCTCTACATATTTACTTTGATGTTTATATTATCCAGACAATGCAAAGGAAAATATATTTTGCATTAGATGCATATAATATATGCATACATATGTGTGTGTTTTAATTTTAATGCAAATGGTGTCCTATCATACACATCTACACCAACTCACAGCTTGCTTTCTTTGCTAAACCTTCTGTATTGCCCACTTCACATGTCCAGACACACAGATATGTTATTCCACCTATCATCCGTGGGGTTTTTACATTGCGTGGAATTTGATGATCTTAAAATGACCATGAGCATTTCCTGAACTCCATAACATGACAGTACAAGCACAAACAGGAGTCAAATCCACAAGGACAAAAGAAGGAGAAAGGAGACAAAAACAGATGAGGGATGTCAACACAATTTGTGAAGATGGAAAGGGATGGAGAATCGCTAACCACAGAAAGCCTCGCATGACAGCACGCTGGGAAGGAGGGTGGCGAGGACAGTGGTATTATTAGACCAGGAAGCAAGATGATTTGCCCAATGGAAAGGTTCAGAAATTGGGCATTGGAGCTTCATAAGGCAGACAAATAGAAAAAGAGAAAAGTGGGCCCACAGAAACCATTCCCATGGGCAAAGCCTCTTCCCAAACTCTGCAACACATTAGGTTTCTTCTTTGAATCCTCTTTGAGAGTTCCCAAAGAGAACTCTCTTCCCAAACTCTGCAACATAGTAGTTTTATTCTTTGCAGGGGCAAAAAATAGCAGAGGGCCAGACTGAGACGGTGGTTTTAAAACAAGGAGTCAAAAGTCTGCATACTGAAAACGGAGATACGTCACAAATCCTTACGTTCTCCCACCTGACTCTAAAAACGCTATCGGGCAGGTTTATATCCTTTGCACGGAGCCTTTAGGTGGTGAATAACCCCAGATAAACCAACAAGACATCTGGGCAAGGGTCCACCAGTGAAAAATGCTATAGTCTCATGAATTTTTTATGCAGTGCAAATGGAGAAATACCAAGAAGGTAGAAGGAAATTTCTAGAAATAATGATCAAGATCATAGGGGATATTTAGTATTAAAACTAGAGACCCCAGGCATATGTGATGGGAGGTAATGGGGAACCACTGGGGCCTGTCAGACTGAGATAGGAATGAGGTGAGCGAGATGCAGGAGCAGCAATCTCAGTGCCCACCAGGGAGGCAGGGGAGGCTCTGCAGGGTCAACATGGTGATACCGGAAAAGTGGCGCCCCAGCCAGCTCAGCCTAGCGGGGCTGGGGGACCTGCCACCTCTGTCTTGGAGGCAGCAGCCAGCAAAGGAACCCGCAGACTGAAGCAAGAGGGGGAGCTTCCCTCCCCCACCAGAGGCTCCAGTAGAGCGCCGCTGGAGGACCTGCTGCCTCTGCCTTGGCACAGAAACCAGCAGGCTGGAGCAAAGGGGGAGCTTTTCTCTCCCATGAGAGACTACAGGGAGACTCTAGTAACAAAAAAGACCTGCGATCAAGGGAAAACACTGGCGATTTCCTCCACTGTATCCCTGATTGGTCCATTTTCAATCCTGCTCCTGATTGGTCTATTTTATAGACCAATCAGCTTAGCTCTCAAGCTCATTGGCTGACTACCCCTACATAAACCCCTGAGCAGAGAGGCTAGCAGATCATCGCAGAACTTTGAAGGAGAGCGAGCAGAAGAGGAAGAGTTGTAACACTTGGATTGTGCTCTCCAAGGAGGTTTGGCTCTTTGTGAGAGCTGTAATAAAACCTCTGTAAATAAAACCTAACTTACTGTCCATCCTGTGGTCCATGGATTCATTCGTTGAATTGTGGAGACCAAGAGCCTGGAAATCCAAAATCAAAAGTCCAGGATCAAAGGTATAGAGCCTAAACAGTGAACAACCCCAGTCAGCAAACATTGCGTGTGTACTTTGTGCCGGGTTCTGTGTTAGGGAACACCTGCGGATAAAGGACGGAGATGCTAATTGAAGACCTAGCAAGGTACCTGGGGAGACTGCCCAGCACAGTGCTTCCTGCTGCCTGGTACTCTCCTCTTGCCACTTTCCCAGCTCCCTGCCCAGCCTCAACTTCGTCTTCCTGGAGTCTTCCTCAGGCCCTCACTTTCCTCCAGCCAGACACAGAACTCTCTTTCCCAGCTCTCCTGCTAAAGCATATCAGACAGGATCACAGCTGAAAAGCCCATCAATTTTCCTTTTTAAGTTGTAATTTCAGTCTCCCATGACACCCTCCTGAGAGAGAAGTTGTGTGTATGTGTGTTTTGTTTTTAATTTTTAATTCTGCACTTCTGGAAGGAAAAAGTGTTCCTCAGACAAACTCTCCCAAAGCCTTGGGTCACAGCCTGATGCTGGGAGGGAACAAGGGGGACAGTTGAGCAAGATCTTCCCAGTGGCTTTGGCTCAGCCATGGTCTGCAAACTTTCTTGCTTTCATATCCCCTCAAATAATTTTGCAAAAACTAGGTAGTCATGGCCATCAAACACGTGAAAAAATGTTCAGTGTTGTTGGTTATTAGGGAGATGGAAATCAAAACCACAATGAGAGACCACTTCACGCCCACTAGGTTAGCCATAATTTAACAACAAAAGAGAAGGAAAAATAACAAGAGTTATGGCACATGAAGAGAAGTTGGAACCCTTGTACATTACTGCTGGAAATGTAAAACAGTGCCGTCACTGTGGGAAAATTTGGCACTTACTCCAAAAGTTAAACATAGAATTATCAGCAATTCCGCTGTTAGGTATACAGCGGTCCTCCCTTATCCTCAGAGAATACATTCCAAGCCCCACAGTGGATGCCTAAAAGAACACATAGTACAAACTGTATATGAGGCCAGACAATTAAGTTCAAGAACTCATCTTAGAAAAAGTGCTACGTGCCTCGTTGCTGCACGCCTCTCCAGTCACCATCAAAATACTCCCCTGAAGACACTAAGCACTGAGCCCAGCGCCAAGTCACCCTTCAAAGCACTTTTTCTAGGATGAGTTTGAGAACTTGACCACCTGCCCTCACACCGATTTTTTTCCTATGCATACCTACAATGAAGTTTAATGTATAAAGTAGCCGCAGCAACATATTAACAATAACAAGTAATAATAAAATAGAACAATTACAATAACATGAGGGCATCACTACTCTTGTGCTTTGGGGCCATTATTAAATAAGGGATACTTGAACATCAGCCTGTGACGCTGCAATAGCCAACCTGACGACCAAGAAGCCTCCTAAGTGACCGACAGGAACAAAGGATAATTCATGTCCTGGACAGGGCGGGATGGCGAGGGATTTCATCGTGATCCTCCGAATGACATGCAATTGGAAAAGTATGAATTACGGACTTCTGGAATTTTCCATTTAATATTTTGGGGCCATACTTGACCAAGGATAACTGAAATTAGAGAAAGGGGAATATTGTGTACCCCAAAGAACTGAAAACAGGTATTTAAACAAATAACTCACAACAGATGTTTGCAGAAACGACCCGAATGGCCAACTGATGAATGAATAAACACCACGTGGTATACTCATACAACTGAATGTTACTCAGCCGTAAAAAGGGATGAATTACTGATACCTGCTATAACATGGATGAACCTTCAAAATGTGATGCCTAGTGGGAGAAACTGGACACCTGAGTACATTTATATGAAACATCCAGAATGAGAAAATCCAGAGACAGAAAGACAGACAAGCAGTTGCCAGAGTCTGAGGTGAGGAAAGAATGGAGAGTGACTACTTCTGAAGTGATGGAAATGTCTTGGCAATAGACAAGAGTCACACGACACAGTGAACAAATGGACTAAGTGCCACTGAATTGTACGCTTGGAAATGGTTAATGGTTAATTTTCTGTTACGTGATTTTTTACTCAATAAAAATTCCAGTAAAAAAAAGTGTAAATAGTTCCAGAGGACGTAGAACTGTCACCTCGGGCTTTTAAATAGATTCGTACGATCTTAATGCCCCAATAATCTGACACTGGTCTCCTATTCTAAAAGATACACAAACCGCCCTTTTAACTGTCAGATATTTTATATCACTCCATTTCCTCCCTGAAATTACGTTTCCATTACACTTCCCTACAACGTTTCATCCTCGTGTAATTTTTTCAGTTTGAAAGTCTTTTCCCAAGTACCTTATCATGTACAAACTATGTATTTCATATGTAATTTAAATTTAAAACTTTCTGATACCAAAGACTCCACATTTTTAAAAACTTCATCTGGATTGTTGTAATTGGCATGCAGCTTAATATTACAAATTTTGATGAAGTGAGCAACTATTAAACACAAAACGAAAAATGTTTCTCAAAGAAAAAAGTTTGCTAAAAATAGAGCTCTCAAGAGGTTTGATGGAGCTCTTTTTTTCCTTCTTGTTCATGCATCCACGGGTAAATTCTGCCTCTTGATAGAATAAGAGTTCAGCATAAACTCTTTTTCTTGATTTTGTTTCTAGAGACATACGCATTGCTTATATGAACAAGTAGATAGGAATGAAGAGTTTTGTTACAACATTAGCTGCTTAATCCCTTCAAGCTTCATGCTCCAAATCACACAGTGGTTAATCATCAAAAAATTATCCTAAAGCCTGGCATGGTGGCTCACGCCTATAATCTTAGCACTCTGAGAGGCTGAGGCAAGTGGATTGCTTGAGCTCAGGAATTCATAATCAGCCTGAGCAACAGCAAAATCCCATCTCTATTAAAAAGGAAAAACTGAGGCAACAGGATCACTTGAACCCAAGAGTTTGAGGTTGCTGTGAGCTATGATGCCACAGCACTCTACCAAGGGTAACAGAGTGAGACTCTCAAAAAAAAAAATTATCTTTAATGATCTCTCAGTTGATGGCTAGGATTAGGTATTCTTTCAATGCATTAATTTACTTTTTAGGTTTGTTTTTATTTATCCTTACATTTTTATTATTGAAAATCCCAAGTCCATACAACATAGAGGAATAAAATGAGTCCCTGTGTACCCATCTCCAGCTTCAACAATTTCATCAGCCCACAACCAGTTTTATTTCATCTCTCCCCTTTCCCACCAGCTGCTCACCACCTCCCACTGCTTCATTGCCTCTGGGTTATTCTGAAGCAAATCCCAGGGGATCACACCACTTCATCCATAAACACCTCTGTACACATTTCTAAAAAATAAGAATGATTTTGAACATAACCATCAACCAGTATGCCTAAAAAACACAAGTCATGCGATATCCAACCTATGCACAGATTCTCTCTGATTGACTCACGTTTTTCTTTTGGTTTTGTTCGGATTTTAGTGTTTTTATTAAAACTCAAAATCCTACCAAGGTCCACAGCTTACATCTGGCTGATGTTGCCCTTAAATTTCTCTCAATCTGTAGATTCTTCCTCCCTATGTTTCTTTCCCCCTTGCAATTAATTTGTTGAAAAACTGGATCATTTGTCTTGTAGAATTTTCCACATTCTGAATTTTTGCTAAATACTTCTCCTTGGCCTGTTTCAACATATTCCTCTTGCCTTTGTATTTCCTGAAAATTTATATGTGAATCTCAAGGTTTGGTCAGATTCATATGTTAGACTTTGGCAAGAATCCTTCAAAGGTGATATGTGTGCTCCCTATTTCACTGGAGGTATAAGGTCTGACAATTAAGTTTGCAAACTCATCCTAGATAAAGTGTTACATATCTCATTGATGAATATCACTATGGTCACCTTTGAAGTACTCCCTTGAGAAGCTGACACCAGTGCCTAGTCCACCCTTCATAGCAATTTTAGAGCTCTTTTTCTGGAATGACCATCAGAGGTGTCATCTTACTGTGCTTGGTATCCTGAATATCATCAAAATGTCTTCCTTTCAATATTTCTTTATCTTCAGGTAAAGAAAGAAGTCTCTGGGGGCCAAATCAGCTGAGTAGGAAGGGTGTTCCAATACAGTTATTTGTTTACTGTCTAAAAACTCCCTCACAGACAGTACTGTGTGAGCTGGTGCATTGCTGTGATGCAAGAGCCATGAGTTGTTAGTGAAAAAGTTCAGTTAGTTTTTATCTAACTTTTCATGCAGCCTTTTCGGCACTTTCAAATAGTAAACTTGGTTAACTATCTAGTGGGTACAAATTTGTAATGAACAACCCCTCCGATATCAAAAAAGATTAGCAACATCATTTTGAACTCTTGATTTGAATTGACAGAACTTTTTTGGTCGTGGAGAATTGGCTGACTTCCACCGTACACTTTGATGCTTTGTTTGACAGTCATTGGTACACCCATGTTTCATCACAGTGATAACACAGCCCAAAACATCATCTTGCCTCTCCAAAAGGCCTTGGCAAACTTGGACTCTCCTTTGCTTTTGTACATTGGCAAGCTCCTTCAGGCCTATTCTTGCACACACCTTTCTCATACTGTGATTTTCAGTTAAGATTTTCCTAACTGGGGAGTGTGTATGGCTCAAAGGAGTAGGGTTCCGGCCCCATACAGAGGTGGAGGGTTCAAACCCAGCTCCAGCAAATAAATAAATAAATAAATAAAGATTTTTTTTTTTTCCTAACTGTTTCTCTATCAATGTTTACTTGATCTGCTTGCTTCTCACAGTCAGCCAAGAATTTTGACACACAATTCAGTGAATTTTGGCAATGTTTTTGTCAGTTCTGCAAATTACTGGCTGCCCTTACCTCTCTTCATCAGTGACACTCTCCCCTCAGAAAAACATTTAATTCACATGTATACTGCAATTTTCTTCAAGCCTTATCCTCATAAACTTGGACTAACATGTCCCTGATTTCACTTCCACTCTTGCCAAGTTTAACAAGAAATTTATTATTTGTTTGTTGCTCTAATTCAATCCCTGACATTCTTGTGATGGTACACCAAAAGAGGCACCAACACTAAGGAACAGCACTCAGCAACACACCACCGCACACTGACACAAACACAACTGTGAGACACTGATATACCAAAGTCATGAAACCTTACCAAGTTGTTTATACAGTGCTGCCAATATAAGCTTATGGTGGTGAGTTCACAAACATAATTGTCAGACCACATACATAAAGTCCATATAACTTTTATGCTGGGATTGATTAGTGGGTTCAGTGTTATCAGTTGAATCAGCTCATTATCAAGTTTTAGCAGTCATTAATGATCACTGCCTGGATCTATCATTTCATTAGAAATTCTTCCCTCAATTTTGGTGAAAATTTAGGAACCTGTAAACGAATGTGTTGCCTAGTTATTTGAATTATTCACTTCCTTATTTTCTGAAAAATAATAGACTAAAACACTTTAAGTGTTATTAATTATCATATTAAATAATTACAAATTTTGAGACTTATTATGCAATTGTAACTAATTACATCTGTTATTCTTTCATTTAAGATACACCTTTAATTTGATATACTCAGAAAATACTGAAAAATCAAAGTATTAACATCAAAACACCATCACCAATTCAATATTTTTTCAATAATAATATTTTTTATCTCAGCCCATATTTTAAATACATTTTTGGTAAAAGCCTTAGAGATTTATCTCATTTCCTCTTTGAAAAATAACTGCCATATAACCTAATGCCAAATAACCTCAGAACCTCATTTTCAAATGAATAATCAAAACTTAATTTCTGTCTGACTTTTAAAATTCAAATAAAAATGTACAAATATGTAGGTACATATATCAAAATCAGATATTCAGCTTTTGGAAATCAGTAAAATAATGTATAAATATCGGAATCAACCTTATTACTTTGGCTAGACATCTTGATTGAACTTTTCTTATAAAAGAGAAAGGTGTATATTGCACTAATTATCTAGTGTTTGTATCATTAAACATTTTATAGGAAAAAATGAGGATTGACTGCTATTAGAATAAATATTTCATGATTTGATAAAACTACTTTACTAACTATTATATTGATTAATGCACTGAAAATCTTACAGGAACGTCCTAAAATTTTTCTTGGCAAGTTTATCCAGTATATCATAAATAATGTTAGTCCAGGCAGTGCCTACTCAGTGAGTAGGGTGCTGGCCCCATATACCAAGGGTTGGGGGTTCCAACCCAGCCCTGGCCAAACTGCAATTAAAAAATAGTAATAATAATAATGTTAGTCCCAGAACACATTCCAGTTAAAGAAATGGCTTTGTCAACTTCTACCCTTTCATAGGTACTTCTCTTTCCTCAAAAGACAGTCTTAGAAATATGAATGGAATGGTTTACTTTAAATAATGTAAGAAAAGAGGCATCTTTGGGATTTGCTGTTTTCAAGAGTCTCTTGCTAGGCCCAAAGCTTTCTTGAACAATAAACTAGAGATGGCAGAGGTAAGAGACTTCTAGTCCACCATCCTACTCTGCGGGCCAATTTCTTCTACTAGGCAAATGTGCAAGACAGTAGTAGAAAAGACAAAACTTCCTCCTCTTTTCATTAATTATTAAAGGAGCCTGTTCAGAAATCCATACTTCAAAGTGTCAAAGTGTCCCTTTGTTTGGTGCCCCAGAAGTTTGGATTCCCTAGAGCAATTTGGGGCAGGTTAAGTCTGTGTACTTCTTCCCTAAAACAAGAGAAGGGCAGAGTATGAAAGGGGTTTAGGAAAGCAGAACCTCCATGAGCCATTGGGCCCACTCTCAGGAAGACCATGCATGAAGTTGAGGGTCTGGAACTGAATTCCCTTAGCACTGTCCACACTGACATTCCCACTCTTAAGACCACTGACCACTGACCTCCAGCTCTGAGGACAAATCCTCAAAGGACTTGGAAAAGGCAGATGTGACAGGCTCAAGCCTTAACTTGCTTTGAAAATCTGTCTTACTGTTCTAACCGGGAGAGCGCAACCGATACCTAGTTACCTGGTTCCTTTTCATGGTATTTTAAGAATTAAGCATGAGGAATGGTTAATAATATTACTTAGGTTTTGAATAGTACTTTTTAACTTACCAAAGACTTTACTACCTGGATCTTGTGTTTCCCTCCCAAAGGTCACTCAAAGGCAAGTCCTAACCTTGAGTGACAGATGTGGGTCATGGAGACCCAGGTCAAGACTTACCAAAGATCACACAGCAAATAAGTGACCTGGCTGGGAATAGCACCTATATTTACCTCCTTTCTCTGAATGCATCATCGTGAGAATACCAAGAAAACAACATGTGCATGAAATAAACCATTCGTGGCTCAATCATAGTCAAAGAAGTGTTTGGATATTATAAAAACTTTTGTTCTATAAATCTAAGGATAGAAAGTTGGGAGAAAGGTCTATTCAAGGTCAAGGTAAAAAGTGGCATGTCTTGTAAGCATAAAAGAGGATGGGGGACAAAAGAATGGAATAATGAGTCTGTGAGGACTCACCCATAACTGAGAGCTAGGAGTGAGCCCGAGCTAGGTGGTTTCCAAGTTTGCAGAGCAGTCAAGACAAAATAAACCCGGGCAACCAAGCCCATTGAAGACCCGGCATGGAGCAGACCTGATGGCTGATTCTCTTTCTAGAGTTAATCTAGCGACTGAGAGTGATCAGTTACATGTGATCTAAACTGCTCAAGAGCTGAGAACCCGTAAATTTTGTAGCTGAGAGGAAACTTAAGTACTATCTACTCTGTCTAGTCTCAAGCATTTTGGCCACAGGGCCACTTAATACTCTAAAAGATACTGAGAACCCCACAGAGTTTTGTTTATATGGGACTCTATCTATTAATATTTACCATATTAGAAATTTAAACCTAAGAGTAGAATCAGAATGTTTTAAAACTATAACTGAGAAAATGACATGAAGGCTGTGTTGATCAGTTTGATGGAAGTATTTCGGATTGCATGCGAAAACCCCACACTGTACCCCAGAAATGCATTAATGTACATAGTTACCATTCAATAAAATTTAAAAAAA
>CAUYQV010158345.1:0-28411 GCA_963574575.1 Galagoides demidoff | reverse complement strand
TCAAGTGGCTAAGGCGCCAGCCATGTACACCCAAGGTGGCGGGTTCAAATCCAGCCAGGGCCCGCCAAACAACAATGATGGCTGCAACCAAAAATAGCCAGGCGTTGTGGCGGGCGCCTGTGGTCCCAGCTACTTGGGAGGTGGAGGCAGGAGACTCGCTTGAGCCCAGGAGTTGGAGGTTGCTGTGAGCTGTGATGCCATAGTACTCTACCCAGAGGGATAGCTTGAGGCTCTGTCTCAAAAAAAAAAAAGTTTATGTGTTAAATAAGTAAATTCCATTTTTAATTGACACACTTACACACAGATGATTATTATAATCAGAAAATTGAAACTTTTTTTTTCAATTTTAGCTGACTTTAAGCTTCAAGAAAATTAAAAATTTTATCTGGTTAGTTTTTAAGATGACCACATAGAGACTGCCATGTAAAGAACATTCACTGAATATTTTATGGTAGACACAGGCAAAAGAAAGACTGTAGGAACTAATCTGCAAATACTTCCTCTTCTTTCAAAATATCTTTGACATGGAGTATGATCCCCATACACATCTCAGATAAATGCATATATAACCTTAGAAAGCTGTGTGGGAGAAACAGTACATATGAACTGGCTTCAAAAATAAAATGTGGGAAATATTAACTGCTGCTAGCTTCTCTTGAGGATCAAAGTACATTTATGTTAAGAATTAAAGAAATGAGAATAAAGTGCAAATAGCCCCTCAACAGCCCTGAGTTCCAAACATCATCCTTTCTATAAAATGGGCATAATAGCCCCAACAACCTCAGAAGTTTGTTGTGAGAGTGAAAAGAAGTAAACACAAGTATGTCAAAAATTGCCTAAGATGCTGAGACTGAGGCCATAATAATTGCATAAAAGATACAATATTTGTCACACCCTGAACAGTCTGATTTTTTAAATTATAGGACCTTCCTTTGAAAATGTTTGCCAAGTTCAAAGAGTAGGAACATTTGCTTGCTGAATTTATGTCATATTTTTCTTACTCCCCACTCTAATTTTGTACCTATTGTTTAATTAGACTGGCTCATTTATCATCTTTGAAAATCTGTTTCGGGCAGCACCTGTGGCTCAAGGAGTAGGGTGCTGGCCCCAAATATTGAAGGTGGTGGGTTCAAACCCAGCCCCAGCCAAAAACTGCAAAAAACAAACAAACAAATGAAAATCTGTTTCTTGGGTCTACTGTTAGAGATCAAAGAATTAGGTTTAGTTTCTACATATTTTTAAAATTCTTCTTATCATAATTTAAAATGGCTATGTTACATTCTAACATTTTTGAAATATGAAAGATTAAACATGTTAGCATCTACGTACCAAGGAAGGGCAAGTAAAAACATGGAACCATACAGGAAAATTCCAAAACAATGGAAACCATAGTTTAATATCTCTTTCTCACTTCTGAGTACCATGCTATTATTTATTTTGACTAATGTACCATCCTTTTTTTTTTTTTTTGAAGAAAAAGCAAGAAAGGATGAATAATTCATGTATGTATAACTAGGCAACCTCCCTAGCCTTTCTATCAAAAATGGGAAATAAAAAAAAGCTAGGTTAAAACTACTTCATATTTTATTAGACTAGCATAAAAATGTGCAAAAGACTAAGAAATATTGCTATATTACTTTTTAAAAGCATGCTTTCAGACATGAAGTCAACACTATTGTTTTCACTGTATCTTTCTCCTCTAATTAAGCTCGATACCCTTAAACAAGTCACTTAGCTTCTTAGAACCTCAATTTCCTTTATCTGCAAAATGGGGATAATGATCCCGACCTTCCCCCTAGAGTAATTTCAAGAATCAAAGCACTTTTTGATGAAAATATTTTACATATATGGATAATAATATTCTATACCTCAGAAATATTACACTGTAGAAATATACTATTTTTCACATTTTCTTAATCTCTTTGGGTCTCAGTGATCATATTGTGCATATTTGACACCAAGACATTCATTTCCATTTGAAAAGAGCTGTAGAGACACCCTCTCCCATACCTTCAAGTCAAAATACAGTTAATATTTGTGATGGACATAATACCTAGCATACTAGCCTGTTGTCATAAATAACATTTTAAAGTTAAGGGAAACAATGAAAATGAAAGAGCAGAAACTAACATGCTATAGTGAAAAGAAGGCCGTACTGGGTTTCTGGGATGCCAGCTCACTGAAAGATAAGACACTGAATTTCTCTGACCTGGAGATTCCCGACATAATCCATTAACCAAGGGTCATACCAGTGAACATGTCACATGAAAGAGGAGATGTCATGTTTGAGAATAAGGAGCTGGTCAACGTCTATCATTCGTTCTTTTCCGTTTCATTAATTAAATCTGGGTCTGCAGCTCTGTCAGAAACATAAGCTTACAAACGTACCTGCACTTGGCCGTGGGAATTCCTGCAGGTTACTCATTTCCCTATTTTAGGCCCTATGTTTGCAGCCATTTTCTGATGCCACAAACAATACCACAACCAAGTAGTTATGCTTCCCTCAAACGTGTAGAATCCATCCCAGCATACAAGTGGCCTGTCCCTCCAAGACATTAATAGAATATGGTAGTGCATTTAGTTGACCACCCAATTCTATCTTATGAACCCTATCACACATTGGCGGTGTGAAACAATTCAGCATATAATTCTGGGGTTAAATTCTGATTTTGCCACTTACAACATGAGCAATTCTCCTCATATATAAAATAGAAACCTAATCCCTCATGAGGCTGTTTAGAAAATTAAAGAAGATAAACACAAACGCACATGGTTCCTTGTATGGATAGCAATAATACTAATATTAGCAATAAGAATAGTTTATTTTATGAAATATTTTATGTTACTTTCATATGATGTTATTAGGTTGCTGGCATCTTAAAATAGAATCCTTATTAAGGACAGTTTCGCATTCCCTTTTAATGTAAGCTAATGCAGAGTTTTCTAGGGGCAAAATATCGAGCATTTATGAGAACTGTTTGCCAAAAATATCTCATAATATATTACATAACCTTATTGCCTTTTCCAGAAATTTTATGTTACAGCTCTTACAATTCCCATTATACAGATGAGGAGACAAACTTGAAGAAGGCATTCTAGGTCATAAGGTAAGAGGCAGAACTAAGGTAACAGTAACAGCAGCAGCAGCAGGGGTAGCAAGAACGGCAGGGATGATCAACTAACATTTGTTGCAAGTTTACTCATCCCCAAATCCCTTGCTGAAATACTTACATATATTGTCTAATTGTTTTGTTACTTTCCTACAAGCACAAAAAATAATATTTAGTGCAGTGGTTTTCAACCCTGGCTCACATCGGAATTTTAGAATTATCATGAGCATTTAAAAAAAAATTGATCTTTGCACTCATCTCCAGAGATACTGGCTTAATTGTTAATGGTGGAGGCCAGATATTGGCATCTGTTTTAAAGCTCCCAGGGGATTCTACTTTACAGCCAGAGTAGAAGATTACTGCCTTTGAGAGTTAAGTAACCTGTTGAAAGGTCCTCATGTGCACAGAGCTGGGATCCTTTCCCTAACTTGCCACTTAAAATCTCTTAAACTCTCTGTGATTCTAACTCCATATTATTTCTCACTGTGCCAGTCGCTGTCCCTTCCTTCCCCAGCACATATTGTCTTGGCTTTACTACAGACTTTGGCTTCACACTGAATTCTTTTAACACCTGTTTCCCCTCCCTTCCCTCCCTGTTGGGCACAGAGAAAAAGGAATAATTCTGAGTTTTAGCAGAGTTATCAGCACCTCCTTGTCAGACCATATCTCACACTTCCTTGCCTACAATACGTCTTTGCTCCCGACCACAGGGTGCTAGTCTAATACGGAAGCTGGCTGAGAAGAACAGAAGAGTCACACAACATAGCATGCTGAGTGTTTATGGTGACAGCTATTATTAACCTGGCTTCTCCTTGGACCTATACATTTCCTGGCCACAATATCAGACAATGCAGGGTTATCGATGGAGATTTTGTATCTAAAACAGGATCCAGGAGATCAACCCATTATTGATCTCATTGGTGGTAGGTGTAGAATAATAGTTACCAGACTCTGGGAAGGGTGAATTTAGTGGGAGAGGAATGAGTATAAACATACTATCAGAAAAAATAAGTTCTAGTGTTCAACATCACAGTATGGTGCTATGGTTAACAATAATCTATTGTATATTCCAAAATAGCTAGAGGAAAAGAGTTAAATGTTCTCAACACAAAGAAATAGTCAATGTTTGAGGTAATGAATATTCTAAATACCCTGATGTGATCATTACACCTTGTATGCACGTATCAAAATATTACATATGCCTTGTAAACGTGTAGCATTATTATATAGCAATATGAAAACAGAATTACCTGAAGGTAAGAGTTGTTGAAAAATAATAGATTTCTGGGATAAATCCAATTCTTCAAAGTGAGAATTCCTGATTAAATTATGTATCAATTAAAATTTAGAGATGGTTTTGATAGACAAAAAAAAATGATAATTTCTTTTAAGCATGGCCTACTTCTAACCCAGCATGACAGATTAAAACTATGAGATAACATAGACCAGTTTCTTAACAGCAACACCACAGATATTTTGGACTAAATGATGTTTTGCCAAGAGAAGCCCAGCTATTTATACACATTGTAGGATAATAAGCAATATCCTTATTGCTTATTACAATGGCTTCTGTACATTAAAGGTTAATAGCATTCCCTGATTGTGACAGTTAGAAATATCTCTGGACATTGTCAAATGTCTTCTGGGAGCAAGAGAGCCAAATTTCTCCTTGTTGAGAACTATTAATGCAGATGAAAAGAGGAACTTCTGGCTCGGCGCCTGTGGCTCAAGCAGCTAAGGCGCCAGGCACGTATACCTAAGGTGGCGGGTTCGAATCCCCAGCCCGGGCCCGCCAAACAACAATGATGGCTGCAACCAAAAAATGGCTGGGCATTGTGGCGGGCATCTGTGATCCCAGCCACTTGGGAGGCGGAGGCAGGAGACTCGCTTGAGCCCAGGAGTTGGAGGTTGCTATGAGCTGTGATGACATGGCACTCTACCCAGGAGGATAGTTTGAGGCTCTGTCTCAAAAAAAAAAAGAAAAGAAAAGAGGAACTTCTGTTGTTCCTGAGCATTTAGGAACAGTTTTAAATATAATGATTCTTCCTAAAACTATTTTTTTTACTTTCTTATACATTCTACACACAGATTATCATCGACTTTGTTAATTATATTACATGATTGGATGTCCACAATATGCCAGGAGTGTTACCAGATGGTAATATCTGTTATCTCAGTTTATCTCTTATGCTCTGCATAGTACAGTGGTCTAACAGTGAACTGCAGTCCCAAAATGCCTCGATTGCAAATTTATCTCCAATATTTTACAACTACATAATCTGGAGAATGTTACTAATCTTAAATGCAACAAAAACAACACAAAGGAGGATTAAGAGTATCAACTCAGATGTATAAATATAAAGTGCTTATTATCATGGCTAGCAAATTAAAAGCAACTCCTATTTACTGAGCTCATTGTTATTTTAATCCCATTTTATAGAAAAAGGGACATGGTGCCTGTGTATTAAGTAACTTACCCCAAGTCACAGAGGTAAAGAGTTTCAGAGCTTGGATTGAAAAAGGCCTCATTATTTTTCAAAGTATAGGACACTGCCTACCTGCTAGACAGGATGTCTTCGCTCTGCTCCATGGCCATTGTAAGTTGTGTTTCTTTCTAATCTTCAACCCCTAACTCTTGGCAATAATAACCCTCTATTCTGGTCCAGACTGGCAATGTTTACTTGGACATTCAAAACTATACAAAACTGCAGTACTTATCAGCAAATACAATGAGCTCAAATAGAAGCAGCCATTTGTTGGAATAAAATAATTTGACCTTTTTGGGGCAACAAAGTCTATGGGAAAATTATTAGAAAATTGTTGGGAAAAAATGAGTTCTAGTTTGGCCTGGACATTAATAATCTGAGCTCCAGGGCTCTGGAACAACTTGCTGAGTTCTCTGTCTCTGTTGGCATCTTCTACCCATTTTGGCCTCAGTGAATTCTGCCTTTTAAATGTATTCTGTAGGCAGTGTGGATCAATAAACATCTTTATGAGAATGAATAAATGACTTGATGACAAACTCATGATATTTCCCACAGATCTTCAAAAAAAAAACAACATTCTTTTTTCTCATTCCAGGATTTTCATCCTCAATGATTTTGGCATCCAAGCATACATCATTGCATAAAAGACCCTGTCAGTATCTTTGTACCGCACTATTCAAACTCTATAGTTAGGAAAAGAATTTTTCTTGTTAAAACAGTGAATTTCAAAACACTTTATTTTTGCAGTGTGCATTTAGGTTCAGTGTGGATTAGGAAAAAAGCAAGTCCTTATTCCAGAAGATAAATAAATGTGATGACTTTGAGGTTTGGAATTTATTGTTTTACCTCCTAAGGAAATACAGCAAACAAGGACACACATTATTCTGTCTGAATAATTTGTTTGCTCGATTAAATCCCCAGCCAGCAATTAATATTGCAGGTTCTTTGAGAGTTTAATGTATTTATAAATAAGTTGTAATTTCTGAATTTTTAAGTGGTTTTAAATATCCAGGTAAATAATGTGAGCCTGAAATAATCTTCATGTTCATTTGCTAAACATTTTATAATAAAAAATGTTGTTACCTTCTGATCTCATGTTTTTATTTTATCATTTAGGTTTTTAAATTGCTATTTAACATAATAGGGAAATTCAACCTGTTAATTTCGGTAAATCTCTAAGGAATTATAATAATAGTTATCAATTATGGGGAGAAATAATTTCCTGATTAACCAGCTTTTGATAAAAAGGACCATTACCGTTTTTAGCATTAACAGGACTCCCCATCCTGATTACTACCTGTGCATGCATATTGATTAATTGACTAGAAGAAGAGATGGTGCATACATCAACCTATATTCTTGGAGAGGAAAGCATTATAGAATTAGAGCCATAATTACTATCTTAAAGAGATTCTGCCTTGGGGAACAGATGGAGATACTAGAATAGATTTGATTAATATTTTTACATGTTAAAAAAGTACTGAGTCTAAAAAATTAGCACATTCAAAGCATTAATTTGTTCAATTCTGTGTTGAAAACAAGTAACACTCCAGATGTCCCTGAAGTTGGATTTATATGCTGAGAATAGAGATACAGTATTTTTTATTAAGACAGGTTGTATCTGATGAGACATAAGATAAGATATTGGACCTTTTGGACATTGTAATACAAATAGAGGAACTTCCTGAAACTAACTCATTTGGTAAGAATATTTTTTTTTTCTTTAGCGGTGTTCTTGCTTTCTTGCTCAGGCTGGTGTGCAGTGGCTATTCACAGGTGTGATTCTGGCACACTACAGCTTTGAACTGCTGAACGAAAGCAATCCTTCTGCATTAGCCTCCCAAGTAGCTAGGATACAGCCAGGTAACCCCATGCCCAGCAATAATAATTCATGATAATGTAATAAATATTTGAGAGAAGGACTGTATCCACATGGAATTAACATGGGCTCTGGAGATGTCCCTGAGTTTGTTTCTGGCTTTACTATTTCCTAGTGGTGTGTCCTTTGGCAAAGTTTTTATTTATTGATTTTTAAATTTATATACTATAAATTTAAATCATTTTGTTAAATGATTTAAAATTAAATCATTCCGTTTTATGAGTTTTGTCAAATGTGTAGTATGATTTAACCACCATGCCAATATTATAATTAAGACATGTAATCATTTCTTCACCCTAAATTATTTCCTTTGCTGATCCTTTATAGTCAATATTCTTTTACATCTTGGTAACCACTGATCTGTTTTCTATCTCTAGTCTTTTCTTTTTTATGATGTCATTTAAATTAAATCATATGTGCCTTTTGAGTTCGACTTTTTCCATTATTATAATGCTTGCTTAATAAAAATGAAAACTCATGTTCATAGAAAAACCTCTATTTGAATTTTTATAGCAATGTTTTTTACAATTGGCCCAAACTGGAAACCACCCAAATATAAACTGGTAGATACATTAACTCTTATCTATCCAATGGCATAATACTGAGCAAACTATTTCCAAATGTAATAGCGTGGATTAACCTAAAAGGCCTTGGTAAGTTTTTAATCTCTGCAATTCTCAATCATCTCATCTGAGAAATGAAAAAAATGCTAACGTTGCAAATTTCTGGTGTGAACTTAAATGTTTGATGCCAATGTAATACTCCATTGCATATGCTTAGATTTTATTCAATTCATAGAAGTTGCTCAAAAACTTTTTTGCACTATCATAATTTGTCTACAAAATTCTTTGAATAATTGAGTACACTAGAAAACAGTGGTGGAAACAAGACTATAACTTCAATTAAAGTAATTCTAATGGCATAATTGCAAGAGTCCTGGTTTTAGAAAGAAGGAAGGCATAAAACTTCAAGCTATGAATGCTAGTTCTTCAGCTCACTATTGTGGACAAGAGATAATCTCTGTGTCCCAAAATGGATCTCCTCTTAAGCAGATATAGCTGCTGAACCTCAAAAATTATGATAAAATAATAGAAATTATAATGAGAAAAGCATAAAAATAAATAATGTAAGACATATAACACACATGCTTTGTGCCAAAGACTCCTTTCCAAAAAGAGGTCCCCTACTTGGAGCTTACATATGAGGAAACCGTAATCAGAGAGGTTAAAGAATTAAAGGAACTTGTTCCACAGTGAGGTGGTATATGTAAACCTACTTCCACAGGCCAAGGCTTCTGAGAGATCTAAGAAAAAGATTGACAAATACTGTTCCTCAGAAAGAAACAAAAATAGGTTCCTTTGAACAGAAATGATATCCCTGATGACTGAGAGATGGTGGCACACCAAAACTTCTCTCCAGAAAATATTCTATATAGCATGCATTTTTGATGAAAGCAGGTAATGGCTCGGACTTTCTTATGAAACTTGTGACCACTGGGGAGTTTAGATAAACATCTTCATGACGAGTTATCTATGCTATGACTATTGCTTCTTCGTGGTAGGTTCTCTCTGCAATGGGAAGACTTTGGTATGCAGGAATCAAACATAAGTCTTCATGGTGATTTTACTTAAATATGGCATCAGTGTCACCTCACAACAGTCTGTTTTCCTATACAATGAAATTTTAGATCCCAGATACTCAACATCAGAATACTAAGGCATACACATATCACTTCTTGAATTAAACTGTAATGTTTATTAAATACGCACATTCTTCAGCGCTTTCATAGGATGGGTTTTGGAAATTATGTGGAAAGAGTGTCCCACTTATGACACATTATATGACTTTCTAATATTTATTTATACCCATGTTTAATTTGAACTGTATTTGTTCCATAGACAGTAAATTTTTTTTTTCATAGACAGTAAATACTGACATATCACATTTACACTGTAAATTATCTGAGGGTACAGAGTGAATTTTATTAATCTCCATCTTCCTCAAAAAATTTATAAATCAGGCTCAGCACCTGTGGCTCAAGCGGCTAAGGCGCCAGGCACATACACCTAAGGTGGCAGGTTCGAATCCCCAGCCCTGGCCCGCCAGACAACAATGATGCCTGCAACCAAAAAAATGGCCGGGCATTGTGGCAGGTGCCTGTGGTCCCAGCTACTTAGAAGGCTGAGGCAGGAGACTCGCTTGAGCCCAGGAGTTGGAGGTTGCTGTGAGCAGAGAAGCCATGGAACTCTACCCAGGGGGATAGCTTGAGGCTCCGTCTCAAAAAAAAAAAAAAATTTATAAATCACAACTTTAGCATGTTTTTATAAAGTTTCAAGTGAAATTATAAAGTAGTATTTAATTTATACTTGCTATTGCTATATAGTTGTGTTTATTTCTACATTTTGGCATTAATGAAAGGAAGCAGAAATTAAAAGGAATAGGAGTTACAATTTACTGTATTTGCAGTTTATTGGTTTATAATTGTATGCTGCAATGCTTTCCTCTGTCTGCCAACATGGAGCCTTTCCTCAAACATGATGAAAGGTCTTCCAACCAGTGGTCCTTCATTGCATGTTTTCAAGCACATTTTTTTTTTCTCAAATTCAATTGTATAGGAAGATTCAGGTTGATGATATTTAGAGCTTGTTCCTAGTCTGTAAGGACACAACCCAGCATGCAATTCAGTGGTTTATCTAGCAAGTTGTACTCCCTCTGAGACTTAGTCCCTGCATACCAGCAAAGAATAAAGATGCAAGGGATTCTGGGTATTATTGCAAAACCAAACAAGTATAAATCAGCATACAGACTTTTCCAGTATTATTCCTTTGGCTCTGGCTTATGATGCCTTCCATTATATATCCATTATCCAATAATATCCATTATTGGGAGAAATGGCAAACTCTTTATGTATCTATAAAACCAAAATTATACCAATGAGACAGGCAAAGGGGTGAAATGAAACTTTCTGAAGGCCGAGAACTATGAATTTGGCAAAGTAGGAAATGAATTGTGTATGATTGAGAGGTAGGTGGTTAGAGAAAGGTATTACATTTAAAATAGAAAGGGCTGTAAGTTATGTCCAGTCTATACAACAAAGGTCAATTTCAAAGAAAGTCATTTATAATATCTACTAAAACTTAGCATATGGTCACTCTGACATAGAAATTTTATTACAAGGTGCATATCTAATAGAAATGCACAGATATATTAATTCAAAAATACAAGGTCTGACAACTGAGTGCCTGAACTGAACATGCCACTGTGTGCTTAACTTGGCAACACTATATAAACAACTTGATAAGTTTTCATGATCTTGATATATTAGTATCTCACATGTTGACATGTGGCAGTGTCATTCTGAGTGGCACTCATTATTGTTGTTTTGTGTTTTTGTGTTTTATCATGGGAATGCCAGAGCTTGAATTAGAGCAACAAACAAACATTTGTAAATTTCTTGTTAAACTTGGCAACACTGGGAGTAAAATCGGGAATATGTTAGTTCAAGTTTATGGGGATAATGCCATGAAGAAAATGGCAGTGTACAAATGGATAAAACATTTTTTAAAGGGAAAGAAAGCATCACTGATTAAGGCAGGTCAGGCAGAAAATAAGAAGCAGAACTGATGGAAACATTGCAAAAATTTGTCCAATTGAACATCAAAATCATCAGCTAAGTGTAAGGAGCATAAAGACCAAGTAAACATTGATAATGAAACAGGAAAATCTTAGCATGAAAAAGTACAGCTCTTAGATCACAACAATGCATCAGCTAACATGGTGCCATCTGTGAGGGAGATTTTAGTTATTTTAGCAAATAACTGCATTGGAACACCCTTCCTACTTTCCTGTTCTGGCCTCCAAAGACATTTTTATTTACCTGAAGATAAAGGCAATGAAGACATTTTGATGACATTCTGGACATCTAGGGTAATACAATGACAGCTGTGATGACCATTTCAGAAAAAGAGTTCCAAAATTGCTTTGAAAAGTGGACTAGGCCCTGGATTCAGTGCATAGCTTCCCAAAGGAGTACTTCAAAGGTGACCATAGGGATATTTCACAATGAGGTATAAAGAACATTTTCTAGGATAACTTCACAAACTTAAATGTCAGAACTTGTATGCACTAGAATGTTCATAGCAACACTTGATAGTAGCTAAAAAAGTTGGAAATTTTGAAAATGTCCATGAATGCTAGACTAGATAAATTAACTTATATACACACATATATACATTCAATTGAATATACCACAACACTAAATATAAATATTGTACCATTATAAAACACTATAGATGATTCTTGGAAACACAATGTTTAGTGGGAGAAGTTGTACACTATATGATTCCAATTTCATGAAGTACAAATTGGCAAAGAAAGTAACCTATAGTGTTAGAAGTCACATAATTCTTGTTCTGGGGGTAGGAAAAATAACAGAACATAGCATAAGAAAGTCTTCTGGAGGGCTACTAATGTTTTGTGCCTTGATCTGGATGTTTGATACAAATTATGTTAAGTATATGGGATTCATTTATCTGCAGATGCATGACAGATATGCCACATTAACCTTCAACACGACATTAAAGTGACAGTCTGATCAGTGCGGAAGAGCTAGTGTCATATGCTTATATCATATCTCAGCAGAAAGAGTCAGAGTCTCAGCCAACAGAGGCTTAGCAAAAGCAGAGATTGATCTGCTCTGTGTGTTTAGTTCCCGGGGCCCGGGGTAACTTTTCTTTAGCTGCTTTATGCAGCATGTCTCAGAATGGTAGAGCAGGAATTCACAGATTGTCATGCAAGTAAATCAGAGGCGGAGTTTAATCCCTTCCTTGCAATTCTATTACCAAGTGAGTCGGTGAGATTCTAAGCAACCTTCCATGTTCAAGGCAACAGTGTGAGGTTGTTATTGGGATCATGGATTTACATAGATGAAAACCTAACTGCTGCATATAAAGTGTCTGATGATAACTTTGCAAAGTCTCTCCCTTTCTACCACATATACAGACATAGGAGGGAGTGAGAGAGACACAGATAACACAATAGGTACATGGATATTCATAGTGATATGGATCTTTTAAAGATATCTAAAGGTCTTCTAATTAAGTCAGAATTAACTTGCTTTAGTATCCTGGAATTTAATAAAGCATAAGAGGTTTAGAAGTATGTTGAAACATTCATACAACAACAAGAAAAAAATACAATAGTGTGTGTGTACAGGCTAGGATGTTCAATCATAGCAGACACAAAAGGCAATGAGCACCTCACAAGAATATGATGCAGCTTGAGTTTATGAGATGTTTTTAAGAGACTTTTTACTATTTCCTTAGACAAAAATATCAAAACTCTTTAATTCCCATCAGGTAATTAATAGTGACTAATTAGCTGAGATCATGTTCAATTTGCTTAAGGTAGGAAATGAATAAAATATTTTAAAGATAATATCATTCAGAATCCCTCACTTCTGTTTTCTAGAAAATAAAATGCAAAATGTTCTTTAAAATATCCAAAGATAAAGTTGTAATAAGTTTTACGAGGGCAAGACATTTGTCTCTGTTCATCATTAGCAATCAGCTCACTGTCTGGCGCACAGTAGGAGAAAGGAGGCACTTACAAATTTGTGAGTAAACAAAAACAATTACTTTATGCATAAGTGAGTAAAGTGTTATACATTATAAATAAAGCTTTATTTAAAAGTATAAACTAATGTCAAGTAAAAACTATTCCTTTGCCAAATCTTAACTATTCCTTTGCCTCTTCTACATTGGCCAAACTTTTGAGAAGGCACACTTTTTTTGTTAATCCATGAACCTATCGGTTCCAAATTGTGTTAATGGTTTGATATTTGATAAATGATCTTTAATCACCTTTATTCATATGTTTTGGTGTAGGAAATAGCATTTGTTTCCTTTTTTCCTTTTCCTTTTTCATAGATTTTAAAACATGCACTTATTAAAGGATTACACAATTTGTTTCTACAATCGCTAGTTATTGTTTAGAACATTTGTGTGTTAGACGTCTATAAAAGAATTAGTTTTTTTCATTTAATTAGTATTGTATTATTAGTATTACTTAGTATTAGTATTATTTGAAAATATTATATTAGTATTATTATGAATTAATTAATATAAATATACTAATATTAATTCCAATTAGTATTATTTTAAAAAGGATCCTGAATGTTTTCCATGTCCCACAAAAAATTAATTGGAAATAAAAATAAAACACTAATCATCTTAAATAGTTATTCTCACAAGACAATACATTGGCCTGGTAAGGAACAGCCTATTGGTCTGGCAAGCAATGGCTCATCAGCCTGCATATATGTATACATTAATCTAATCCCCCCCATAGGATATAGGCAGGAAAAAGTGATGGGAGCTGTTTTCTTTCTTTTTTTTAATCCTGAGCCCCCTACCACTGTTCTTATTACAAACTTGGAAAGTGCCAAAGGAGAAACCCAAAAGAAAGCAGGAAAAGTAAAACAGAAATAACAACAAGTAAAGAAATAATAAAGTGGTAAACTTAAATCCAAACATATGAATAATCAAATGCAAATGGTCTAACACATCAATCAGAAGTCAGAGGATGACTAAGTCGATAGAGAGGGATGTGACATAATGATTAGAGTTCCCCAAGACAAAATGAAAACAGATTAGAAATTTTGACTAGACATGTCAACAAAGTACACATATAAATGAAAAATAAGCACATAAGAGATTTCCAACGTCATTATCCAGCAAGGTAAAAAAAATTAAAAACATGACAGGTACCACTATACATCTGTTAGGATAACTTAAAACAAACAAAAAAAAAAGCAACCCAGTAAAAATCTGAAAATAGTGTTGGTGAGGATGCAGGGTAACTATAATTATTATATGTAGCTGTTGGGAATGCAAAATAATACCAACACTTTAGAAAACATTTTTCAGTATCTGATAATCAAACTCCAGAGTATTTACACTAGAGAAATGAAAGTACATTCACACAGAAACTTCTACACCAATACCTATAGCAGCTCTATTAAATGGTCTCAACTGGAGACAACCCATATCGTGGGATAAATGAGTGAATAAACAAACTAGGGTATATCTATACAATGAAACACTACTTAGCAATAAAAAGGAAAAAAAGCATTAATGCATCACACAAAAACGTATAAATATCAAAGGCATTATACTAAGTTAAAGAAGCCAATTTCAAGAAGTTTTATAGATATTATTCCATTTATGATTATGATTCCATTTATGTGACATTGATAAATATGATTCCATTTATGTGACATTCTTGAAAAGACAAAACTCCAGTGACATAGAATAAATTTGTGGTTACCAGGGGTTAGGAGTTGAGGGAATTATGTGTCCACAAAGGGTTTTTGGTGGTTCCTAGAATCTATACTTTTTTTTTTTTTTTTAGTGATGATGTATCTATGTAGGTTAATTGATTTTAACCAAGGTACCACTCTGGTGTTGAATGGAGATCATGGGGAATCTGTGGGCATATATGTAAATGTCTGCCAAATTTTGTAATAAACTAGAGCCACCCTAAGAAAGTAAAGTTTATTTAAACACACACACAACAACAACAACAAAACAAAGTACCACTTTTACCTTACTTATGGGGTACAACTGAGTAATTTTCTCAAAACAAAACCATAAATAGGAAATACAGTTCTGTTTGCAAGTTTCTTCTACAATGTGCCCTGAAACACAAATCTTGTTGGACAAGAGGACAAAAGAACTTAGCTACCTGTATATAGAGATGGGGAAAGTAAACATCAATATGTTTATACTCAACATATAATTTATTATCTTATCAAACCATCCTAAAGCTCAAGGCACCAGAACCTTCCCTAAAAGTGGTACTCATGGGCATGTCTCGCAAGAGGCCCCTAACACTGAGATTTTCTTGTAACTTAATCATGGCAAAAACCTGTGGGGTAGAGTGTTGCTATTATATACTTCATAACACTATTTCTATATAGTCACTGAACTTCGGTGCCCAGAAGTTTCCTAACAGTGCAGTGTCAAAAGCATTCTTGTTTCTCTCAGATTCATTAATAACAGTAATCCTGAAAGGCCTCAGAATGGTCGAATAGAAAGCACATTTTGAAAAAACTTGCAATGTGCCAGGCAATATACAATGTATTTAAAAGTTGTTTCCTTGGATCACTAAATCCACCAAGTGAGTTACTTTGCTTTGAAACCACCAATGAAGGCAGATATTTTTCTGCTGTGGAATTCTGTTTTGAACATACTTCAGTAAGTCATTTGTTGATAAAGTTGGATCAGATGTTAAGACCAAATTTTGCAGAATCCCCCTTTCCCCTCTGCCGAGATTGTACAGCCCAGGAAAGAGTTGTACAAAATGCAGCACATGCAAACCCAAAAGGTAACCCAAGTCACTTGCCGTTTAGAAACATTTCAGTTCAGGTTCATTTCTTTGGTTGATAGTTTTTCCATCGCCATTATAATACAATTACTTCCCCAGCTGGAGGTAAACCTCCTTTCACTAGTTAATGTTTTTAAACTATAATCTGCATTTTGTCTCTCTCTTTGTCCATGGAATCTGGCCTGTAGCTACGCTTTTTCTCATGAATTAACTCCAACTTCTTCAAATGAGCCAAAGAATCTTTGTTAATATGTGGTCACTAGGAAAGTTTGAGATAGACCATGTTATGGTTCATTATTGCACTTTCCAGAAACACAGCTGACAGGGCCTGACTCACCCATGCAAGTTTCAACTTGCTCGGCTTATAGATATTGCTGTGAGGGCTTCATTTGTTTCCATCTATGGGGATTTTATGTTTCTTGTTTTTTTATATCTCAAACCTTTTGTAGTCAACCACTAATTCTGCTTAACTGCAAGACTTTAATTAATGCTGTTCTTCTTGTCAAAATATAGCTATGTCATCATATTTTCTCCTTTCTTTGGCCATTCCTGGTGTCACTGACCATCTGTGAAGAGAAAACCTGGTAGGTCTCAAATACCTTTGCAAACAAGGTCTGTTAATAATTTAAAACAAAGACAAGATGTTGGGAGAAAGTTGGGGAAAATGTTATAATTTATATTAGAGATTTGACAATTATATCAATGGATATTATCAAATATTTTTAATAGTAATGTTCAAGTCCAACTCTTCAGGGATACTAAACAAAAAGAAGTAATCAATAATTTTAAATTTATTTATCCTATATTTATCTTAAATTTCTCCCCCTTTTCCCCCTGTTAACTATCTTAGGTTAAAACTTTAGAGGTTTTTGATTTGTTTTTGTTTTTGTTTTTCTTTCTTCCTCCCTATTTCCCATTCCTATCTCCAATAAATCGTTTGGCTTAACCTTCCTCTAATTCTTTTTTTTTTTTTTTTTTCTGAGACGAAGCCTCAATCTGTCACCCTGGGTAGAGTGCCATGGCATCACAGCTCATAGCAACCTCCAACTCCTGGGCTCAAGCGAGTCTCCTGCCTCCGCCTCCCAAGTAGCTGGGACCACAGGAGCCCGCCACAACACCCGGCTATTTTTTTTTTTCGGTTGCAGCCATCACTGTTGTTTGGCGGGCCCAGGCTGGATTCGAACCTGCCACCTTAGGTGTATGTGACTGGCGCCTTAGCCGCTTGAGCCACAGGCGCCAAGCCACCTTCCTCTAATTCTTAACCCTTAAATCCTGAGATTTTTTTTTTTTTCAAACATGCAATTGTATTCCATAAACTCCCTTTTTAAAATCTTTGCTCTAATTCCCCCTTCAGAATGAAGCCCAATTCCTGAGTCCATTCAGAACTGGTTTTCTTCCCTTATAATTCCAATCCCATCTTTCTGGGAACTGGCTGACAGTCTTTCTAACACTTTTGAATATCTTGATAATCTGTTTGTATTTTTTCTTTTCTATGTTTTGTGCATGTGTACACAATGCTACTCTACTTCCTCTACCTTGAAGGCCCTTCCCTCAATCTACCTGGAATCTGTCTAGTACTTGCTCATCTCAGCTTGGTGGTCACCTATTTATTGCCTTTCTTGGCCTCCTTGGAATTTATAGTGCCTTCCTTTACATTCTCACAAAGTTGGGTTTATATAAGAGGGGCAATTCTTAGACACTATCATGTCTCATTTGATATGTGGAGGAAATTTTGCCCCCAAATATGGATCCTTTATATAAAGACTATTATGAATTAAAGGCTTTAGAGATCAACAGGTCTTAAAGGTGAATACTTTTTTATCTGCACAGAAGCAGATGGACCCGTGGAAAAAAATAATTGCCTTTCTTTCTTCTTCCAGATATCTCATTGAAAAGATGACCACACAGTTGGCACAATTTGGATATCTCAAAGTTTTTTTTAACACTGCTGACATTTCTATTTGAAAATAGGCCTATAATTGTTGCCCTATTACAACTTGTTCACCTTCTTTCTGAGATTGCTATTATTCATTGCCCAGCCCACACTAAGGAAATGGATGCTACATCCCCAGGAAATGACAAGGCAGGCAGGGCTGCTAAATATGCAGCCAAAAAAGGCCCTCCCTATCTTTTTTCCACTCACTATTCCAGGGCACTATTGGCAAATCTCAAATCTCTGGAGGAAGCCAACTCTCCAGGAAGCCCCCAATGGCCTTTGTGGCACTCCAGATTGATTTTATGGACTCACCTATAGCTTTAGCACTGTCAGATTCTTATTTGCATGTGTAGTAGCTGGACTGAATGCTATCCAAATAAGTGCTGACACTACAATATTGGTAAAGAAGTTAGTAACTGGGACTATTTCTCATTTTGATATCCCTTTATGGATTGAGTCGGATCAGAAGACTCACTGCAAAGCAGAAATAAACCACTTTCTTGCAAAGAATGTGTGTTACTTACTAAAATTTCACACTCCATGCCATCCCCATTCCTCAGGAAAACAGGTTGTAAAAATCCAGACATTAAAAAGGACTCTGGGAAAAAGTACTTCAAGACACTGGACTTAAATGGCTAAAAGTATTACCTTTGGCCCTATTCAAATCCAGAATACTCTAAATAAGAGACAGAGATGAACTCTTTTTCAAACATTTTTCAAACACCCCATGCTTACTAACACCTCAAAACCTTCTATTTCTGGGCTGACTGAACACTGGGTATTTGAGTGAACAACTTGATACCATAACTAGCCATGTACAGGTGCTTGGAGCATGTTATCAACAGGTGAGTGGAGTGTGATCTCCCCCATCTGACAAGCCTTGCCATCTTTCCTGACCAAGAGATCACGTGTACATCAAAGTTTTCAGAAGAAGATGTGCACTGTCCCCTTACTGAAAAGGCCCTTATGTCAATCACCTGTACTACCATCAAAATAAAAGAAAAACTCTTCCTGCATTCACATGAGCCATGCCAAACTACACTGAGACAATTGGAGGACACTCTGTCCAGGTGATGGAAAATAAGGATTTGCAGGGCCAGCTTCCAGGCCTCTGAAAGAATAGATCTTCATGAAGTAGATAACTGATAGCTTTTTCCCGTGCCTGTGGATCAAGAAAACCCATTTTCATCTAAAACTCTTCTTTTTCTGTTTTCACTGTCCCACAAAAGGAGTCATTTTAAATACTTATTCTTTGAAGCCTTACCTTTTGAAGATTTCTCATTGGAAAGTTGCTTCGAAATAGCCTAAACCTATCCCTTTTAATCTTCCACTATAACTTTCAAATTACGACTTACTCTTCCTAACCTTACTGCTTTTCCAGCATGTCAGGCACAGACTGACCATCCTTTTGTACCAAATTAACTAATCAGTGTAGATGTTGGTTATTCCAATATCCAAATCACTCAGAAGAATGAAAACTCATTTTGTTTCTGCCAATGTGAGTGCCCAGTGGAACTAGTACAGAAGATGGAGGTATGACAAGATGTGGCATCTACACCCAGAGAGAAAACGACATGCTGCTTCTCCTGTTGGTAAGTAAACCGGACACAGAAAACCTCTGTGGGAGCTCAGCAACTATCTGTTTCTCAGGTAAAGTCATCAGAAATAATTTTTTCCCTCTGCATTGAAAACACAGATGATGCTATATCTTTTCTGGGTGACATACTAGGACAATATTGCAATAAGACCTTACAGTTTGATTCCACAGATGGCATTGTTGCATCTCTTACAAAGATCATAGATGGTGCTGACACTAACCCTCATTATGTCAACGCTTGTCAAATCACCAGATGTTATGGATGGTGCACAATTGGCTGGTGCAAACTGAAGGAGCTTATTTGCTCCCCTGATAAAGTTGTCAGACACTCAATATTGTGTATGGATAGAACAAAAGTCTGGAATGACTTGGTTAGATGACAAAATCAAGCCCTATAGCTGCCAGAACCAGACCAAAAAAACTTTTATATCAAATATTTTGCAGCATGTTGTATGCTCACCGACTGGCAGGGACACAGGAAAGCTAGAAACGTGGAAGTGCCAATGAGGAAGAAAAGGCACCGAAAACTCCAAGCTGGGAGATTACCTGACTCTATCTGTAAATAACGCTGGCCTTTTCATCATGTGTGATAATAAAGCATACAGTGGTCCCCCAACTCCTGATGGTTAGGATGCTGTGAACTTGGTTATCTGACGGTCTCTGTTACCAGGTACTCCACCATAAATGCCAGCCAAATTATAAACTTGGGCTCTTCCATTCATAAAATGGTACTAATGTGACATTATATTAAAAAAAAACAAAAACACTTGTATATCACAATCATAAGGGTTTTTTGTTGTTGTTGTTTTGTTTTATTTTTAATGCTTAGAACTCTTTTCCTGGCATTTGGAACTTATGAGATTGAAAAAGCAGCTTGAATTGCTCTATAATAATTACTAGAACAAGAGTTTAATATCACTATACAGGCATTGAGAGCACTTAAGTTAGAAATCAACAGCCTAGCTTCTGTTCTATTTGAAAATTGCTGCCTCTTGGATGTCCTGAAAGCCTGACAAAGAGAAGCTTATGTGATTATTGGTGGAAAATGCTGTTTCTATATAAACTGCTCAGGCAAGTAGAGAATGATCTATACCTCTTAAAAGACAAGATAAATATTCTCTATCAGATTAATGAAGTGAAACCATTCTATTGGTCTAAACTATTCCCAGTAATGGGAGACTGGTTTAATGGGGTGTGGGGAAATGTGCTTAGATCTGTTCTTTTCTACTTCTTCATTCTTACTCTAATCAACATTCTTGTTCCCGTTTTCAGATCTCTTGTTATTTGTCTACAAACCTGATGACTCTCTCTGTAGCCACTGACTCAGCTTTTAATATGTGAAGTTCTAGGGAAGTTCCAGATAGGGGGAATGAAGGAGCTTAGGAAATTTCACACCAACATATGACTCCTTGGTGTAAAAAGTATTTTAGATCAATACTATCTAAATCAATGCTATCTAATATTGGTCTATTTAGTGATCAATAGGCCTTAGAAGGGACTTTCCCTCTCTATCTTCACAAAACCAAGTGGACCCATCAAAAAGAACAACTGCCTTTCCTTCCTCTCCCTGTTATCTCTCTATATTGCTGGAAAGAAGATCAAGAATGCAACCAGACCTGGCCCAAATCATTTTAAAGGTAATATCTGTCTCTCAGGTTAATTTGCAAAGAGAATCTTTTACACGTCAATCTGTTTCCCCCTATCTAGTCATTCTCCCAAGAATCTGTTCATCCTCCTTGGTAACCATTTACTGCCCCCAAACAAAATTATTTATATTTCCCATCTCCTCTTCCCCTATAAAATGAGAGTACATAAATTTCTGGACACCACTGGGATACTGGGTAATCACTTTGTGATTCTGCTTACACAGTGCATACATTTCTTTTTCTTATTAATCTACCTTACTTGGTAAGTCGATCTTTCAAGCCAACCTTCTGGAGCAAAGGGGAGTATCCACTCACCCTCCACACACACATATGATTTCTCTTACAAATGACAATTATCTGTATGCCATGTTTCTATAACATTTCTCCTCTGAATAAATTGAGAAAGGAAGAGAAGGAACGCTAATCTTCGGACAACTATTTGTGCTACAGTTGGACATACAGACTTAGCCTACAGAGAGATAGTAGTATGTTACATAACAGGGGATACTAAAAGGTGTCACAACACAGCATCAGAAGTTGGATGTTCAAATCTAGTGAACTCTGGACTTACCACTGCTAGGTAGGGGTTAAATATGCGCCCCAGTGTCAGTCCAAGTTAGCAACCACTTTCTGATGGACACAGAGGTTAGAGAAAGATGCTTTGGGTAGGGGTAGCAGATGGACAGAAATACAAGAGGCACAAATACTCATTAAATCTGACACAGGGGAGAATTATCCATCATGAAGTGGTACTCCATGTGGAGGAATCCTGGAAGGTTTAGGATACTCACAAAACAGTCTTTTCCTTATTACAGTTCTGAAATTATTTTCATCTTTAGCCCTTTATCCTCTTATTTGGTTATGAAATGCTTAAACATAGGTTCTGAAATTAACATATGTATATGAAGTAGTTTCTGAAACTTAGTACATACACAATAATTTTCATTTTCTTTTTCTTTTTTTTTTTTAGAGACAGAGTCTCACTTTGTTGCCCTCAGTAGAATGCCATGGCGTCACAGCTCATAGCAACCATTAGCTCTTGGGCTTAGGCAATTCTCTTGCCTCAACTTCCCCAGTAGCTGGACTACAGGCACCTGCCACAACGTGCAGCTATTTTTTGTTGCAGTTTGGCCGGGCCAGGTTTGAACCCTCCACCCTCAATATATGGGGCCAGCACCCTACTCACTGAGCCACGAGTGCTGCGCCCAATAAATTTTATTTTCAAAGTTAATATTTAGAAGGATACACAATTGGTCTCTATTATGAAAATTCTATAATGATGGAATTAGATTAAAATTTAAATCATTGCTACTATATTAGTTACAAGTTCATGGATATTGTATTTGTCAAGGTTCTCCAGAGAAACCATTATTATCATATATAAATACACACACACAAAATTGGTTACCATACTTTACAGAAGGTGCCAAATAATGTATACAAGTTTTGAGAAAGGAAAAAACTGTATTAATGTTGTATACTCAGTATAGACTAATAAAATTTGTTGACTTGTGTATTGTATCTTGTATCTCCCATAATTGCAGAAGTCAAAGATGACTTGGGTATTACAATGTTCATATAGTGTTTTCCTCTGTTAAAATATGTATACATTATTTTGACACTCTTTGTTTATATGGTAATAATAGTATGCCTTATAAGGAAGTGGCTCATGTGATTATGAAGATCAAGCAGTCCCATAAAGTCCTGGGAAGCTGACTGATGATATAATTTCAGTCTGAGACTGAAGACCTGAGAATCAGAGAGCCAATGGTATAAATCACCCCAGGATGAGAACAAGAAAGGCCAGTATTCCGGCTAAGAGACAGGGAGAAAAAAGGTGAATTCTCCCTTTCTCTGCCTTTTTATTCTATTCAGGATTTAAAATAGATTGAATGAGACCAGTCTACTTTAGAGTCCACCAATTCAAATACCAATATCGTCCACCAATTCAAATACCAATGTCATCCAAAAATATCCTCACAGGAATACCCATAAATAACATTCTATCTGGGTACTCCAGATCTAATCAAGGTGACACATAAAGTTTTTTATCATAGACATATTGTACCCATCAAATATTCCCACATAAATGATGAAATTAGTTCAGAGATGTGACCCAAATAAATAAGTACTGTCTCTGTTTCACTGATAAGTTGGTGCCAAAGACATTTCAATGTATTTTATTGGAAACAGGACAGTATTCAGAAGGTTCCTGTTCTCCTAGACCAAGTTCCTCAACCTCAGAATATCAACTATTGACATTTTGGGCTCAATAATTCTTTGTTGTGTGAGGCTGTCCTGTTCACTACAGGATGTATAACAGAGTCTCTGGCCTTTACTCACTAGATGCCAGTAGCACCATCAGTATGACAGCTCAGAATCTCTCTAGACATAGCCAAAGGACCCCGGTGGAGCAAATCTTCCCTCAGTTGAACCATGATACTAAAGAATGTTTGAGAATAAAATGAGATAAGATATTTGGAAACACTTTTTTCACAATTTATGGTTTTCAGAACTTTGATAATTGTGATTTAAATCACTTAAGTTTTACTTAGAAATAAACTATGATCTAGTTTATCAAATAAGAGTTTTCCCTAAGTTTGTTGCTACATTCAAATACTTCAGTAGAATAGGTATATTGTATTCTTACACTCTAGAAGCAACATCTGGGGCTTTGAGATGTCAGATAACTTGCCTCAGGTCATATACTTTGAAGTGAAAATGTGGCATATTAACCCTGGTCATGGGGATCTCAAAGACCATGCTTGATTTAGCTCTACTATGTCCTTTCCTATTTCCTGAATTAGTTTTGCTTTTAAAAAACTATCACCCCTCTTAAATCTTTCATTGTAACAAGTTTCTACTTCTGGTCAATATTGTATCTTAATACCATATGTGTCGGAGGAGGGTGCTCTGTGGCACTGGGATTTAGGCATCAAGATTTGTATTTGGCTCTTTGTGCTCCTTCCTTGCACTCTTCAAAGATGGGCGAATCATGGGATTAGAGCATCTTCACAACTCATTTCTCATCCTCATTATTCCATGATTCATTGTTAAACACTCTCATATTAAAGATAACTACAGTTCACTGAACACTTTTCATGTAAATATTCATGATCCTAACTTCCAAACTCCCCTGTGAGGGAGTATTTGCAATTTATTGCTACAAAATCTGAGATGCTGAAAGTTAAGCACAATTCACACAGTTCAGATGTAGGAGCCTGGATTGAAACTCAGATCTGGTTGACAGGAAAAACCATATACTTAAACACTACCCTGTACTAAATTTTATAAAAATTCTATCAGCAAAAACACAGATAAACATCTTGGGGGCAATTTCAAATTCCTAATAAACATGCAGACTTCAAAATGCAAATAAGTAAACCAAAGCAATAACTTTATTTTTAAAAGGGTATTAAAATAGATACGACATTGTCATTAAAATATCCATTTTTCCCTATGGTTTGATAATTCTTATTAATTTTATCATAGGGTTCTTCATTGAGTCAAAGCTTCACTCTGATGTCCGTAAGCAAGTATGCGACACATCCTTGCTAAGTAAAAAAGGAAAGATAGCAGCAACAATAAAGCAAGATGGAAAGAGGAGGCTCCAGAAAAAAAGCTGCCAACAAACAAAAATACACCTATGACCGAAAAGAATAGTGGGCCAGAGCAGGGCTCTTGAGGAGAGCCCAACCATTTTCAATTTAGTGAATATTTAGATAACATATTGCTAGAGAATGGTAAAACAAACGAGGTTTATAAAGAACTTAAAGGAAAAAAAAAACTATTAAAAATGAGTATAGTATTTAGAATGAATTCCTGTTTTCTAAGAATTATTGATTTCTCTTTGATATACCTTCTAATTTACCCAACCAATTTGGTTGAACACCTCCTGTGTGCCAGAATCTGTTCTACAGTGCAGCAACATAAAATAAGGCACAAGAGAGGGGAAGGGAAAAGTTAAATGTTATTCTACCCTTTCACCTGGGCTTTAGGTTGGAGTAGGGTTTGGACGTAACACATCAAATGATTTTAGAGTTAATTACTGGGTGAATTTAACTTTCGAGGAGTGAATGCATTTGCAGAACGTACTACTCATAGTTTTTGGTATATCGTTTGGTCAAATTAACAAATGTCTTAGGTAAATGGAAAATTTTAGAAAACTATCTGAATCAGTAATTTAGGAAATTAGTGGTAGTTGGCAATGGACAGGGTTGTTTTTTCACATAAAAATGGAATGACTAGGGTATGAAAAAAATAGCTTCTTTTCTTTCAAGAACATTTCATGAGGATTGCCATCAGGAACTCTCTCGTATTTGGTCAACATCTTATCTTACATTATTTTACATTTATTGTCACTAGTGATAAATCTAATTCTTAAGATATGTTATCGATGGATGGTATAGCTGATGAAAAATTCGAATAAAGACAAATTTATACTTCTCTCCAAAAGGATTTTTGGATTCATTTATGCTTCCACAGTTGAAAACATTTGCTGAGTTTGTGTCACAAATTAGACATCTGAGAAGCAGGCAGCAAGTTTGTTAATTATTGGGATTAATTTAATGAACTTATTCTCATTAGAGTTTATGAGCCATGCTGTACACAGTAACGTATGAAAGTCCACAACCACAACATAGTGATGTCAGGAGGTAATTAAGGGCACTGATGAGAATTTTTGCAGAAAAACAAAGTGAGGCAAATGCTTTGTGCATAACCATGTTATTAGATAGAATTAAGGGCTGATAATTACAGAGAATTAAGTAGAAATCATTTTAGTCACAACAAATTAAGAAAGAAGTCAGTTTGGCTCTAAAAACAAATGTTGAATATACACATAAATCACAATGTTTCACAGCCGACACTTTATCCTGAGTGGGATGAGCTATGTAACAGTGTTTTACCGCCACGTGATCTGGAAGTAGGCACACTTTGTCATCAGAAAGACTTTTGAAGTGTTGATCTCTCAGAAAAACAATCTCACACTTCAAATGGCCTCATGATGGAAAACACACGAAGCAGATGCCCTTTTTTATTTTTTTAGTCTATTGGCACTTTGTTGTTATCATGTCTGATATATAAAGAAAAGTGGAGAAGATTGACTATGAATGAAATGTAAAAATACTTGTTTCAACGTATATTCCATTTCACCTCCACTTCTCCAGAAAAAGGAAGGAATGGAGTTCAGATTTGGCATGAAATCAAAAATAGAAACTGCTCAATAAAGTAAATACGGATTGATGAAGTCCAAAAAAAAAAATTGTGACAACTATAAGATCAATCTGTGCTCATCTCACATTTAGACTATAAAGCTCTTTGAATAAAACTTAGCATATTGCCAGTACAAAATAATAACTTAAATGGAAGACTGGCCAACAGGAGTAAAGGGCAACTTTTAAAAGATGGAAGTGTTTTTAACTTTATCCTATGTATTAAATGTAGCTTATAAACCAGAACGATATACACATTTTTCTGTATCTCATACTTTAAAATACATTGAAGCATATAAATGTTCTTATTACCAAGAGAAATAATATACATTTAAGTTTTTTAAAACTTCAACATGTGATTCAAATCAATGGAGCTGATGATAATGAGGATGGTGAGAGTGATGATAATAATGATGATGTGTGATTGTTATTCTTGTTTTCAATAAAACCCCAATTGGGCATGTTACACATATTAAGAAATGGGTCTGTCTTAACCACCCACCATGACCTTGATAATGATCACATAATATTAGTAATTTAATTTTGCTTTATACATTCATGTATGAAAGAAGACTTTTTCAATTTCAGGATTACTTTTCTCTTTCCAAAGTTCGAACAGGAGAATTTGGCTTAATGCCAGACCTGATTACTATGTAAGGAAATCAATTTAGGGAGAGTCAGAAGAAGAATTTTGGTTTTTGTTACTGTGGAGATTCCAATATGGCCTACAGAAGACTCTACATATGCACATATCACATTACACAGTGAAGTCACTCTTTTATGCACTTTATGCTTTATAATTTAAAATAAATGTTAAAAAGTTAAAGTTTCAGTCTACTATTTATATGCTTCCTGCCTTGTGCTTTTTCTGGTTTCTACGAGTTTGCTAACTTGGTAGTAGGTTGTCTCTTTTGAGGGTGTGTCTGGTTGTGTGTGTATTTTCTGTGTTTATGTTCTTGTTTTCCATGTTTGGCTGGGAATGATAATACTCAGAATGGGTTTCTTAATTAAACTTAAAGATACTCGTACCCTGAGGCTACAAAGATGCATCCAGCTAATAAATTAGATATAAATAAATCATAATAAAGAAGCATGACATTTAAATAGCAGGCTTATAAACTTCATGTGAAATAGCTGCACTGCACAGCTGAAAGCTTCAGTAGGATTAAGGCAATTTAATTAGTGCTATTTCAAACTGAAATTTCCAGGCCCATGTGACTTTCTTTAATGAAATCCTCCCCTCAAATATCTAGTTTATTCACAGGTGAGATGATAAGAAGACAAGAGAGTTCTTCAAGACATTCTTAAAGATTGCGAATCTAAGGAAATCAATTCCAATCAACCCAACTTAATTGCAGAGTGTTTTTGAATGTTGAATGATTAAAAGAATATCTTTGGCATTACCGATTTTGAGTAAAGTCATGCAGAAATAAATTATTTGAAAAGGGTTCAGTAGGTCATTAGATCATAGAAAGTGGACCTCCCAAATGCTCATGGTTTTGATCAAATTTGTGGAAAGCATATCTCATACTGGGCATTCAGATAAACATTTTATTTTATTTTATATTACTTTATTTTTAAAGATACCTTGGGTCTAGGTAGGCCTCTATGAAGCCTACTTAATGTTTATCTGCTTACTGGGTAGATAAGCACATAGGCAATGAAATGTAATTACTTAAATAGATGTACACAGACATACATGGAATATGGAAAAATGAGGATTGACATTTTCCTTGGAGACTTCAGTCAAGCTTCGTAGAGGAATTGCCAAATGAGATGAGTTTTTGTGAAAGAAAGAGATTGGGGGGGGGGTTTGAAAAAGAAGATGATGTATATTGGATCATTCTGGAGGTAAGAGTGAATAGTTATGGACCCTGGAGTTGATTTGACAACTTACTTTAATTCTTTTAGTCTTATTGACCTTATTTATAAAACACTCATAATAATAGAACTGTGAATATGATATGAGAAAACTGATATAAAAAAATACTGACTCAATGCATGGCAGTTAGTAAACATTTTTTTTTTTTTGAGATGGAGCCTCAAGCTATCCCCCTGGGTAGAGTGCCATGGCATCACAGCTCATAGCAACCTCCAACTCCTGGGCTCAAGCGAGTCTCCTGCCTCCACCTCCCAAGTAGCTGGGATCACAGGCACCC